>JANHGO010000689.1:0-38866 GCA_024606505.1 Aquila spilogaster
AGATATTCAAGACCCGCCTGGATGCCTACCTGTGCAACCTGGTCTAGGGAGCCTGCTTTGGCAGGGGGGTTGGACTCAATGATCTCTGGAAGTCCCTTCCAATCCCTACAATTCTGTGATTCTGTGACTTATGTAGACACATTTGCTATCCAAGGAAGGCAAGGAATTCAGGAAGAAGTCCTAGAGAGCTGACTTCCTCCCTTCAACAGGCTGATGTAATGTTTAATTTTTTTTATCTTACTTTGTGTTTTACTTTACATTTTACTTTTTGTGAATGCTCTGAAAGGCTCTTATAAGTCTGGGATGCCTGCCACATTGGCTACTGTTTCAACTGAATTATATGTGGAACATGTGTCTTTCTTGTCTTCTAGGTTGGTATATGTACATCCTTATTGGTTTATATAACAGTTGTTTTTTGTTCATAATGAAGTGCTAATTCAGCCTTGGGTTTGGAGCATTAGATTATAATACTGGCACTAATAGTGCACCATGGATATACAACACAAAACCTCTAGTAATAATCTGGAAATAGACTTCTCACCCTCTATGCCAGTAGCATAGTCCATTAGTGGAGCTTTGGATCTTGTTATATGTTGTATTAATGATTACAGGCTCCTAATGCATTGAAGAGGCAGAGCAGTTTCACTTCCTGTCATTTTTGGCTGTTGAGGAGAAAGACTTGTATGAGGCCTCACAAGTAGCAACTTCATAGGTTATCCAGATGAAGGGTCTTGTTTTTATTATCTTTAATGTGGCTAATGATTCCCGGCTCTATTTATGAGGTACAGCATTTACCTGCTACTTTCAGGTGATTTTTCTTATTTTCTTTTCAGACTAGATGAAATTGGAAATGTATCGTTGTTACTGTTGTAGTGATTCCTACACTTAAGAAAGAAGAGCCCTTTGAGATGATCAGAGACCTGCTATGAAGTCTCAGGAATGGAAAGGCTGGCACCAACCTGTGGTCTGCTAGAGGTCTGTTAAAACAGGTTTCAAGCATGCTCTGCTCTCTCAGTCCTACCCCTCACTTGAATGAAATTTACATCTGTATTGCTATTAGAAACAAGTATGTATGGAGAGAGTTATTTCATGGTAAGAAGCTACAACACAGCAACAATTTCTGACCTTGGATCAGTGCTCCTTCAAGTTGGTAGGAATGCAATGATGCCAGTGGTCAGTCACTGTTAACTTGAACCTGTTTGTCCCCTTCAGATCCTGTTCAATACCAAAGACTCCATAGCTGCTACCACTCTTCACTGGCTTTGCTTTAATCGTAGAATCATTTGTGTTGGAAGGGACCTTTAAAGGTCATCTAGTCCAAGTTCTCTACAATGAGTAGGGACATCTACTGCTAGATTAGGTTGCTCAGAGTTCAGACTGACCTTGAATGTCTCCAAGGGCAGGGTATCCATCATATCTCTGGGCAACCTGCTCCAGTGCTTCACTACCCTTATCATAAAAAACTTTTGTCTTATATCCAACCTAACTCTCACCTCCTGTAGTTTGAAATGGTTTCCCTTTGTCCTATCTTAACAGACCCTGCTAAAGGGTCTGCCCCTTCTTTCCTGGAGCTCCCATTTAGATTCTGAAAGGACACTGTTAGGTATCCCCAGAGCCTTCTCTTTTCCTGGCTGAACGGCTCCAGCTTTCTCAGTCTGTCCTCGTAGGAGAGGTGTTCCATCCTTTGGATCATTTTTTGTAGCCCTCCTCTGGATGTGCTTTGACAGGTTCATGCCTTTCCTGTACTAAGGACTCCACATCTGGACACAGTACTACAGGTGAGGTCTCACCAGTGCAGAGTAGAGGGGCAGGATCATCTCTTTTGATCTGCTGGCCACACTTCTTTTGATGCAGCCCAGGGTACAGTTGGCTTTTTGGGCTGCCAGGACCCATTGCTGGCTTGCGTCCAGCTTGCCATCCACCAGTACCCCCAAGTCCTTTTTGACAGGGCTGTACTCAACCCTTTTGTCCCCCAGCTTGTATTGGTTGTTGCAACCCAGGTGTAAGACCTTCCACTTGGCTTTGTTAAATGTCATGAGGTTCTTCTTGGCCCACTTCTCAAGCCCATCTATGTCTTTCTGAATGGCATCCCATCCCTTGGGCATGTTGAATGCTCCACAGAGCTTGGTGTCATCCACAAACTTGCTGAGGGTACACTTGATCTCACTGTTGATGTAATTGATGAAGATATTAAAGAGCACTGGTCCCAGTTCTGATCCCGAGGGACAGCGCTTGTCACTGATCTCCATCTGGACATTGAGCCATTTACCACTACTCTCTGGGTACAATCTCACAACCAGTCCCTTGTCCATTGAACAGTCTACCCATCAAATCCCTATCTTTCCAATTTAGAAAGAAGGATGTTATGGTGCACCATGTCAGAGGCCTTACTGAAGCACAGATAGATGACAGTAGTGGCTCTTCCTTTGTCTAACTGATGCAGTTATGCTGTCATAAGAGGCCCCTAGGTTGGTCAGACAGAACTTGTCCTTGATTAAGTCATGCTGGCTGTATCTTATCACCTCTCCATCTTCTGTGCCTTAGCATGGTTTCCAGGAGGATCTTTTCCATGTAGCTTGAGGATCAAACTACATGGATTTAACAGATTTAACAGATTTAGCAGATTTAACCTTTACTTTAGCCTTGTTCTTTTCAGTCACTTGATTTCAAAGTCATTCTTTCCATCTATACAAACTAGTAAGATCATTTTCTGTGAGTATCCTGACTCAGTGAGGTCTTCCAAAAGCCAGTCTCCCTCAAGGTATGAAAGTGCAGGAAGAAAACTTCACAATGCTAGAAACAGAATTACTACAGAAGAAGTAAATGTGAAAGATACTAGATGTCTAAGCTCAAAATCAAGTATTAGTTTTCTCTGTTTCTGAATTTGCTAGGTTTTTTTTTTTTTTTTGTAAATTCTCCTGTTCACTGTTGGGCTTTGTGTGTGTTTACATACATATGTGTGCATGCATATAATATATACACATCTATGTATGTGTCTGTGTGTTTATGTATGTGTAAGAGTGTAGAGATATATGCCACAGTTTTCTTCAAAGTAAATTTATAGTAATTATTATTAGCTGAAACAACAAAAGGAAGGAGATAAACATCTAAAGGAACAGAGTTCTTAATGGTTCTGTAAAACATCAGTGAAGGAATTTGAATTGTCTCTCTGTTTCACAGAGAAGTCCATGACTGTGCATATAATAAACTCATGTAAATTGGGCCACTGAAGTGGTGGAATGCATTGACAATGAATGCAACACTTTTTCAATTGATGATAGATTTTCTACAGATAGTATCAGTAGGCACAGCAGAATTGAGATGCAGTGTATTCCTTCCCTGGAAGAGAGCTGCAGTGTCTGAGTTCTGTGCTTGAAATTTTTGACTCTTTTTCACTTGCTTTGCTACTCAGGTGATGCTATCAACTTCAGGAGAGCTTTTGTTTTGAGTTCATTTTTTTTCTTTCCCTTTCTTGTCTTGCTTTCATTGAATGTAAATGAAACATTCTGACTGCTGGTAGGGAGCAAACATATAAATAAACAGAAGCACAGCAAAATTTCATTCAAATGTTAAACCAAAGCTGGCCTAACCCCAACTCAGGTCGTGTCCTCTGGGGCTGTCAGGTCAGTAGCAGCATGTTGACGTTTTCTTGCAAGTGGCAGCCACCATGACAGCTCTCCGTACAAAAAGAGCTAGGAAGTTTTGAACTAGTCGGAACACTGGTTGAAGCCAAGTTACGGCAACACAGTACTTGGCACAAGCTAATTAACCTTACCATTTCATACAGGTTTTCTGAACTCTGTTGACACAACTGATTCTGTTTCACAGGTGTTTTTTAAGTTTATCTAGGGATATGCAGTGGCCTACACAGCATAGCAGCCACCATGGGACTGCCATTCAGGTGCACACTTTGTGTTAACAGGCTTACACTGAATGGGTCCTGCTGTTCTTCCATCTCCCAGGAGAGATATGTGAAAAGGGAGCAAGGCCCCAAAGTGAGAGCATCCTGGGCTATGTGTAGGATGTGTACTGCAGTGCTTTTCAGCAAGTCTCCTCATAGAGATTGTTTAAAACCTCTATCAGCACAGATTCAATGACTCAGTTATGCTCAAGGCCCTCTGCTACCAGCTGTAATGACTTCTGTTGGTTAAGCAGGCGGATGGAAGAGTTTGAAAGGCCAATCTGCAAGCAAAGAGTACCTCTCTGTGGATGATACCTTTGATTTCAATATTCACTCCTAAATCACTATTCAACATGTTTGCGGACTGTGACCCAGATGGCTCTGCCTGGCTTGAAGGAAAGGACTCTTTCCTGTGAAACAACCTTTCTTATCTTTGTGATTAATTGTTACAAAATGTTAGGCTTTTCTCCCATGTTTTGCTTGCCTAGTCATCTCTCCAGTCCATCATGTTTGGACTTAAAAAAAAAAAAAAACAAAACAATAGCAGGCAACATACTGAAGACAAGGTTTTCAGTAAATAAAAATGTATTTTATAAGAAAAGGCTTGAAAGGGTTAAAAAGTAAAACAGAGTCCATTTCAAGCCTTAACATTTTGAAAACATTGATGAAATTAGTTTTTCACTGTTTTACCAGCACTACTTTCAACTTCCTTCCCACGCTGCTGTGCAAGTTAAATGCAGAGTATCCGGGGATACAAATCCTCAGCAAGCCTGACTCTTACTTTTCTCTAACGAATGCTCATGCTGTGAAAGAAGAGGCATTCAGCTGGTCTGGATTGAGCAGGCTGTCAGACTTCCCCAGAGAAGTTACCATGGAAAGAAGCTTCTTCAAAACTTTCTTTAAAGTGAGGGCTGTTAATCAAGGCCGTGGTGCTCTCATTAGAGAGGGGAGGAACCATTTAAAGTCAGGAAGCTGCGGTATGTGAAAGTCATGAAATTGAAATGAACGCATCTTTTGCCAGCTGGTTTCACACCCCCAGTTGGCAATCCGCAAAGGTTTAGAGGGGGAATTAAATCCATTTTTCAGCAGAAATAACTATTTTTGTGATTATCATATAGATTCCATGAGCTACACTTTGGTCCTATCAAGACAGGAAGGCAGCTGCATGAGAGGTGGAAAGAGAGAAAATGATTGAGATGAAATCACCACCAACAACTATTGCAGGCAGCAAAGCAGCATTGGATCCCGTCCACAATACTTCTGCAACCAGGTGTGAATGAGCCTGGTGGGATGTCATTATGGAACCTGCACTGAAAAAGGTATGTGGAAAGCTGTCTGACACGGGCTCTATTTCAAAGAAAAAGTACAGATTCCATCCACACTTTAATTGCTTTTATTTTACTTGTTTTGCTCTTGGGGCTAAGATTGCCTTGAATGAAACGAGATTAAAAAAGTAGAGTGAAATAACACACTCAAACAGAGACAAATGAAAGAGCTCGGAGAAGAAAGGGTTTCTCCCAGTGTCAGTCTTTAAACAAGCTGAAAGGCCTGAACAGAATGGGCGACTGAAGTTCCTTATCGCCATTTGGAGTACAGTTCTGTTCTTACATGTTTTTCCCAAAAGCCACTTGCCTTCAAATTCCATGAAGCTTTATTAGAGCGGAATCTGATTTTGGTCAGGAGACTGCTGCTTGAGTCCAAAAGAGATGACTCAGCTCCCACCTTTATCAGCTCTGGGCACAATCTTACCTTCCAAGTACAAACGCTGCAACTGGGTTTCCAGCTGCAGAGCAAATCTGTTTTGTGTATCAAAGGTCAGGATCGAGTCCTCAGCTGTGAACTGCAGGAGTATAAATACTTTCTGGCAATTGGACTTTTGTTGTCTGGTGTATCTTCCAAGCCAACAATTGTAGCGCCTGCTGTTTCTGATAGTGATTTCCCCATCTCCTTTTGGATTACTGGAAACACATCCCTGTGCAAAGAGCACATGTATCTCTTGAAGTACCAATTTGTGTCCCGTTGTGATTATTTAAGAAGTGTCTGGGAGCCTTGTAGGGACTCAGGCCTCGGGATGAACTAAAGATTAGTTTCTATTTACTGCAAAGCACCAGCAAGTGTGCTAGCCAAACATCCCTGGCAGGAAAGCAGAGAGCAGCAAACTGCAGCACTCCAGTACCTTGCCAGTGGTGTGGCTTGAGGGCTCAGATTGGCTCTGGCTGTGCACACAGGTAGAAGGTCAGTGTATTTCTGTGTTTAGAGGGAGGTTGAGAAGGAGAGAATAAAATATGTGTCCTATTTGAGCTCTCTTAAAAACTATCTTAAAAATTATCCTGTCAGTAATTTAGACAGGATAAAATAAGGACTACCCATAATCTCTGAAGTGTTGCTTTAGAAGTTACTGAATATCAGAGAGAAAAATGCTTTTCTATTTAGAAGACGGCATATTGGTTCTTGAAGGCTCACTAGCAAGAATCCATGGCGTGACCCCATTCCTCCTAAGAACTCACCTGTGACTATTTCTTCTGTTGTGAAATACAAATAAATATGGTCCTCTCATGGTTTTAGGGACTGATACATTTGGACTTTGTCTAGAAGACTCCACTGATTTGTCCAGAAAAAAAAGAAGGGAAATATCTACAGTCTTCGTGTTGCTGGTTTGCAGGAATACTATAGAAAAACTGCAGATCAGTAGTACACACCCTTTTCAGAACCCATGTGTCATTCTGACAACTTTCCAGGACCAAGGGCTGCAGACTTAATCTGCATACATATTAACATAAATTTACATAGGAATTGAATCAGAGATGAATGCGCACAGTTGTTATTATTGTGTATTTACAATAAACTGCACTGTAAGTGTTGACAGCGCTTCACAAAACAGAGAGGAAGACAAAACATTCTTTGAGAGTCAAAGAGTTAAGTGAAGCACCATTTTCCTGAAAATGGTTCTTCGTGTCTTCCCAAAAATTTGATACGGCCACAGGCATCGAGGAATGCGTCTTTGAGGCTGTCAGATGGCCACTGCATTTGTGTGAATAGCAGATTCAGTCTGATCTTCCACAGAGAGGAACGTGCTGTGGTCTGTGGTTTGGAGGGACCTTGATTTTTTCGGGGATGGAGGTAAGAATTCCAAAACTTGTGCACCCTTGCCTGAAATTGTATCTCAGCTCCTACTTTTTTTACTGAGTTCTACCTTCCTGAGATCCATATAGCAAGAGGAAAAGTTTCCCTTACCTTACATTTCTGTTTGCTGGTTAACCATTTGTGCACTGAAGCAGGCGTTTCTGAGTTTGTGCTGAAAGAAGGGTTGCAACAATGCTGTGTATTTGAGGGCAAGACATGGAAAATCTGCATTCCCTTGGTATGGGAAAGTCAGCGATGCACAGTAGGATTACAAGTACAGACCTTCCATGCAATTTCACTCCTAAAGAAAGGAACTCCTCTGAAAAGATCTTCAAATAGTTGTGTTTTTGATGTGGAACAGAAGAAAAAATATTCTAAGATTGATTTTTTTTATTTTTTTCCAGAAATTAATCAGCAGTGGGCACTGACATTTAATAAAATGGCCTGTAGCATTCCTGGCCATAGAACACCCTGGGAAAAACTCCAAACTGCCAACACAATTGCTGGATAAGCTTGCCTAAGGGACCCGGAGGGCACTGCCAGGAGAAATATCCCCTTTAACTTTCAGCCGTGGTGAAGCTGTGTATTCATTACCAAAGAGGTGGAAGAACACCACGATGTGCTCTGAATACATTGTTTAATGAGCTTGTTTAGATCTTGGAATTAACTCTTATTTTGACCATTATAGCTGATGCCTTTTCTCTTAGGAAAGTGCAGAATAGGGAAAAGGAAGTATGTGTCTAGCACAGACCTTTCTGTACTGTTTTCGGGGATCGTGTTGTTCAAGGTAGTGAGGAAAATGAATGAAACTGTAAAACCATACATCTGTCAGTTCAGATAAGTTTGACTTAGATCCAGGGTTGAATGTGGCAGTTTAGGAAACTTCTTGTTTAGAACTAAGTGGATCCCAGGAAAGGTGTGAGGGTCATACATGGTGCAGGTGTGAATCAGAGTAACCCCCTGCATCCTTTGCAGGAATCATAGAATCACCAAGGTTGGAAGAGACCTACAAGATCATCTAGTCCAATGATAAACCCAATAAACCACAGTGGGAAATGGCTGTTGTTCAGAATGTCTTTTGACAGATATCTAACTTCCCCTGGGACCTTAGGAATGAGAGAAAAGCAGTTATGAATTGGGTCTCAGAGTCCCAAACAGTTTGCCATGTCAGCCTAACACATCACCCTGCATCAGCTACTGCTCATATGTGAGCTCTTAGCCTGTTACGAGTATGATGTAATGCAGTAATACAACTTATCCTCATTTTTTTTTCACTCCAGGTTATCTCTGTGAGCCTAGGTCTAATGAATAAAGAGAAACAATGGCCTGTTTCGGTATTTCTCCAGTGGGCCCAGTCTGGGAGTGTAACTACATCTACAGGAATAGGAGATTGATACAGTAGCACATATCTCTTTGTCAAACTGATGTTGGCTCTTTGGTTCAAAAGCTTTTCTTTTACTGTATAAGTCTTTCTCTTCTATTTGAGTCAACTTTTCTATTGGCAGTCTAAACGAGGCGAATGAAACAGTCCTACTGCAAATCTTGGGACAATTATTGTCCATCCTAAAACTTGTTCATGCTTTATGTCTGAACAAAAAATCATAAATAATGTTATCTCTGTGAATCAGAGTAACCCAACTCAGGGCTTTTGCTTAAAAATCATCTCATAAATTATTCAGCCAGTTCCAATTTTTTACTGACTTGCTGAACAGAATCTGGGTCGTAAATTGATATTTCCTAAATTGAGCCAGTGACAGGGTGGATTACATAAGGACTTTCACTGCAGATCCCCAGGTCCCAGACCTTGCTGCAATAAATAATTAAGTATTTTATGGAGTACAGGATAAATCCAAGAGACTGGGAAAGCTTTGGTTTAAAATACACTACAGCCTAGTGGTTAGAGATGCTCCTGGGAGGGGCAGGCTCTACTCTCTGGTCTAAATCAGGCAGAAGAAGGAGGTGAGACCAGTTCCAGCCTAATTAGGGGGATTATAGATGGGAAGGGTGACTGTGTACCTCCACATGCTTTTTGTGAGGCGCCTATGTAGGAGACATGTTTTGAGAGCTTGAAAGCCAGGCAGAGGAGTGCTTACTTCGTGAAAGTGCAGATATGAGCATCAAGCTCCTTACAGCCAGCGTAATGCACGTATGTCTCCAGCAGCTGAAATGTAAAGTACTTCTGTCATGTAACAGTAAGCATCTGTAAACTTAGCTGACCAGCTGAAGGTATCTTGAAGATCTGAATTCCAGTGCCTAACATGGCAGCCCATTTCTGTAGGCTATTTATGACTTGGGGATCATGTGCTTTTCTGTTTACTATAATTTTTCAATTCTTCCTCCAGGCTGCTATTTTGAGCTAACCTCAGTACCCACAGAGGGCTCCATGACCCATCCACCGACTGCTGAGCTTGCTATGAGACTAACTGCAACTCTGAGCCTGGTTTTCCCTCCCATCTGGCAGTGAAAATGAACTGCTGCTGACTGAATGACCACTGATTCTCTTGGAAGCAGAGCTCTGCTAAGAGCAACAGCCAACTCTGTCACCATTTGTGAGGATTTGTAGCTTGGGCCCTGAGACATCTGGCTGAGATATTTACGCAGTCCTGTATTACACTCGCTGAGGCTCTGCGTTCACATCTGGAGTCTAGACTGAGTGACTCTATGGGCTGGCCTTCAAGCCTCCGAACAGCTCATGTCCCTCTTGTTCTCTCAGTTTGTCTTTTTATTGCTTTATTGGTTTATTTATTTGCTGTAGGTGCTCCTGTCACAACTCTTCAGACATTCCTGTCAAGGCCACTTGAGAGCTTCAGTGAGGAATGACAGCAACTGAAAGAAACCAGGCAGAACTAGATGAGATGGGTAGGAAAAAAAAGTTGTGTTGAGGCAAGGCTTTGATTGCGTGGTTATGGTGATGGGGGATGCCTGGTGCTTGATTACGCTGTTTCTTCTGAGGCATACAGCTGTGTTTGTGGGAAATGACAATGCTCATCTGCACAGGGTTTGCATTCAACACATGCGACAGGGAGCAGTGGTTTCTGTAAGCTGTTAGCTGGCCACATGGCTGAGCCAGGCAGCGGAATGAGTTGCCCACTACCCCGAGTCAGATCTATCAGTGGGATGCAGTTACAGCCTGGGTCATGGCAGAGCTATTCTGCCTCAAGCAGGCTTGAGCTTTCATCTGGCTGGAGATAACCTCCATTCAGTGTCCTCAGGGGAAAGGCAGGGGGCCAAGGCCTAAAATAGGACACAACGAGTAGAATTCAGTGCCAAAATGTAGAGATCTGAGGTATCTGAGTTGCTAGCACAGGGCTGGTTGCACTGGAGAGACGTAGAGCATCTAAAAGAGACATCCAGATTTAGGAAATTAATCCCTTCCACTATTTGCTGTGTCCTGCCTTTGTGTTTAGTTGGGAATAGTGTTTTAAATTTGGGATGCTACGAGCTGTAGCCCTGTGCTGGTGCTGTACTACAAGTGAGCTCCTCCTTGATCTGAGCACTGGCCCCAGCACTATTGGCTGCTACTGCTTTCCCACACTGGGAGCAAATCTTCCTAAACTGTGCTGCTCTCATTCTCAGCCTCTTCATTTCTTTCTCTGAGCCTTTGGTCTATTAGTTCCACTTGCTCCTCTGCCTGTTCGATATTCTCCTTTGTTTTAGATTTCCTGTCTGCCTAACAGGCCTATTTGCTGCTGCTGGAGAAATACTGCTAGGGAGTCAAGGGCCAAGTATTGTTGACAACTGTGAAGTTATGACCTGGAAATGCAGTGGAGAAACTGAATGATCTAATAGGGAAAATGAATGTAGTACTTGAAAAGATGAGTACTGTGGATGTACCTATTTGCGTAGGTAGGTCTGTATGCATTTGGATATAGATAGGCCAGAATCTGTATTAAGAGAATGTCACAAACCCTAGAAATTCAAGCACTGAAATACAGTTCAGTTCACCCTTTAAAGACGGGTGAGAAGGGATTTCAAATATTCTCTGTGCACTTAAAGTAGGCAGCAACAGCGTGATGGCAGTTCTAAGAAAAGGGCCTTAATCAGAGTGTATAAAAAGCCTGATGATGTTTGAACAACACGTCCAGCTCCCAAGCATTGTCTCTTTCTCACTATCAATGACACCCATTGTGCAATAACAACATTTGCACAGAGATATGTCTTGTTTTGTGCACAGAGAATGTATCGAAGCAGCCATAGGGCTGTACTAGCCTTGGCTAAAAAAGTCCCCAAGGGCCCGTCTGCCAGCTGCTGACTGATGTAGAGCCGCCACTGCTGATAATAGGGTACATGTGCTGGCTTCGAGCTGAACTAGGCAATCTAGGGCCCAGTTAGATGTGCTCAACAAGGATCAAGTTCAAACCTGTTTAAGAAGTTAGTTCCTGTCAGCGGTGATTTAAGCTAAGTAGTTTTTCTGTGGATTAGGAAGGACGAGAAATGCTCACACAGTCAGCTACTTCATCTTGGCTGTCACAGTGGTGATTTCAACACAGCCAGGGGAGTCAGAAAGACAACAAACAGCTGAGATCTGTAACTTCCTAAATCACGCAGGCACAAGCTGCTAAAGGTGTATTTCTATTAGATGTTTGTCTGCTTGTATGTAGCAGAATTATGCTGCCTACTTTGCTTCTTGCAAGTAAATGGAATCAAGAAGTGCCTAGACTTCTTTGAAGATGTAGATCATTGTCCAACACTGCGAACAGCTGCTGTTGATTGAATGTTGCTGATGCATTCAGGAGCTCAACTGCAGCAGGAAGAGTGTTAGTGCGAGTGAGGCCAGAGAACGCAGGTTTTTGCTGTAGAGACTGACATACCATGGCTGAAGAGCACATGTAAATTTCCCCTAAAAAATGATCATTGCAAGATTCAAGAAATGTAAATATGCTAATAATTAGACAAAAGAACATTGTACGTGGCGTCTGTGTTCATGTCATCCGAATTCTGTATCAGCCACATTCCTTCTAGGAATATCCCACATGTGGTAAGCAGGATATACTTTCGTGCAAATGGTGTTTCACACCATCTGGCATCCCTGAGGTCAGCTACACAGTCTTCCAGGCTTGGGAGCCAAAGTTGGCCTTGTATCAGAACAATCATATTGTGAAGTAGCTAAGCAGAGCTCCTCTGTTTCCCAAAATTATTCAGTTCCTTCTTCAGAAGATCATGATTTACACAGCAGGAAATGCAACTAGAGGTCTTCCTAGTAATTATTGCCTTCTTAAAGTATTAATGTCACATTCTTGTGGAGTTCTGGAGCAGCAGTTCAGCTGTTAAGTATTCTTTTTCCTGAGAGATCATAGTGAGGGTACTTTCAGAAAGATCCAGAAAATGATCTGCGTGTTTAAGCCCTAGAAAGGCTCTGAGCTGTATGTAAACCCCAATAACCCCAATGATGAAATTCTGGTTGGTTGTATCAGCAAGAGTTTAGAGATATTAAACAAAACAAAGAAGTACAGTAAGTACTAAGTGACTACTCTGGCTTGGCTTGGAGAGGCTACAGTGCAACAAAGGTTACTTCTGTCTGGAATAAGTTCTTCTGTCTCCTAAATGATCATTTTATTTCATAGTGAAAATGGCAAGTGGAAAAAAAATCCAACAGAAATAAAACAAACAACAACAACAAAAACCCACAAGGAAAATGGTTTAAATCTTGTTACCCTGGCAAGGATCCCACTGACCACAATAGTATTTTACCTTTGCAAGGATTAAGAGAACAGCAGGATCTGAACAGCCAGTCACTTAGTTGGGTTGTTGGTGTTTCTAAACCTTTAACAAGGCAGTGCTGAATGCAAATATCTTATAATCTGAATGCAGAGATCTTATACCATCACTCAAGACCTCTTGAAGGCAATGCATACAACACACAAATAGAAGCTGTAATCTATAATGCCGCAAATCCTTTAGGAGGATTATCTCTGTTATCTCATCTGCCATCAGAGAATTACATGTAATATAGGCACATAAATGGCTTAGTCACAGAGAGATCCTTTAGAAAAGAGTAGTAGAGAGGAAGTTTTGTTTGTTTCTAAGCCAAGAAGAAGAGGGACAGCTCTCCCAATGACAAATGGATCTGAGTTAAGGTCCTCCTTGGGTTCACAGCATATCTTGCTCACTTGAGAGAATAAGCTGGGGAACTGAGCTCTCACTATCTTGATTTGCATGTAGCTATTTACAGCCATGCAAAGAGTGGGTGTCACACGTGCTTGTGCCTCCATTACCCTTTGGTTAAGATCAGTCAATCTGCATGAGTACTGAGTCCTGCTGGAAAGTGGCAGACAATCAGTGATTGAACGCTGTAGTTCACATGGCCAAACAAAAGCACTAGATTTGAATAACCTGAGCTCAGGAGAAGACTGCTTGACTTACGAGGTTCAGTTGCATAGCTAAACTGATGATTTACTCATTGCAGAGCCAGCCTGGATTCATCTTTCATAGGTCTCTCCTACTGTATTCACTTATTTTTCTTTATAGAACCCTGCTGGTTACTTCAAAGAGAAACTGAAAAACTGGTACAGTATGATGCAGTTTCCCTGTCATCTGTGGCTCTTCTTACGCTTCCTACCTATTTTGTCTCTTTTTTTCAGTAGGGTGAATGAGATTCTAACCTATTTGTGCCTGTTTGCTCTAGTTACCTTATTCCCTTTTCCTTCTCACCTGCATATCTCCTTGTATTTCCTCCTAAGATCTCACTTTGACTCTTTTTTTTTTACTAACAATAAAAGCAAAATTTGTCTGTCTCTTCTTAAAAATACTTAATTAGAATCTCATCCCTCTGTAGTTACCAGCCAATTACCAACTCTTTCCTTCCTTTCATCTCTAATTGCATCTCTGACAGCAATGAATGTGTTGTTTATTGCCCATAAGCCAATGCCAGAGGTGCTGTCCCAGATCCTCTCCAGTCCGGCCACTCTCACCAGGCTCTCTCTAATGATGGTAGGACAAAAGGAAACGAAGGGAAAGGACATGTTGGCATACCTTGTAGTTTTAAATACCTATTTTATATTCTCCTGTTTTGGGAACTGATTAAAAACCCACTAAATCTAATTAAGTCTTTCCATTGATGCAGTGATCTTTAGACCAGGAGTAGGAAAATTATAAATTGTGTGAGACAGGGTTCAGGAAGGAATTGCAGTATTTTTGTTCATAGATGGCTTGCTTCCTGTAGCTTTCACACTGTCCTTTCCACTCCACTGACCTCTGTCTGATCGTATACAATCTCCTTTATATTTGCTTTTACAGGATAAGTAGCTGGATGTGCGTAGAAGAATGTTCCATTTTCTGAAAGAATTTCTTGGATTCCCTGAAGAGATTAGTACAAAATTTTAATTAGGGGCATTGGCAGAGTTCCCAAATGCTGGTATATTAGGCTGCAGTTTTCATTTTCATCCCCCTGTTTTGGTTCCTATACAATGCATAGGATTTCAATGGAACTGTGAGACTGATGACCGGTTTACTTTAAATGATGCACATCTCGTCCCTCCGGTTTTTGTCCCTCCCATTGATACGGATGAGTCATGATTAGCAGCAGTCTTGTCTTTTCCTTCCAAAGACTGGGGAGATTGCCCAATGTTCTGAGGACGATTGTCCAAAAGATGTCAGAGTCTGAAGTGACCGGTAAAATTTCCGCTAAAACTCTGGAAGGCATACAGGAGGCAAGTGTCATTAATTAAGTTCTAAGAACCTCTATAGTGCTGTGGGAACCTGGCATAAAATACGCAAGCTGAACTTTGTTTGCAACTTCCTTCTATTTAGGAATTCATTAAAGGACTGGAGCGTTTGCAGGGATTTCAGGACTCAGTGCTAGAATGGCTAATTGCTGGCTTGGTCTTTTGTATACAGAGTATCACATAAAAGGACTGTGATCAAAGAATGCAGGTGCTGCTGAGGGCAATCAGAATGCAAGTATGGTGATTGCTTGCCGGATACAATATATAACGTTTCATTTAGCTGTGCTTTGCTTTGGTCCGTGATTGGATTTTGCAGGAGTTGGTGAATGACTTTGACTGAAGTGATTTAATAAATGCATTGTTTGAGCAGAGCTGGAAGTTTGTCCCTCTTCTTTCATCTTCGTGTTTTTTTCCCCTATCAGCACCCAAGGGGAACATAACCACCACTGCAGATTTAACTTAGTTGAGGTCTTTAGTAAGTTCGCTTTAAGTTGCTGTTACCTTCCTTGGTATGCTACAGGTGGCTATCAGTTAATTTTAGCTGCATCTGGGGTCTTGCTCTGGAGGAGAGCCAAGTTACATGGTGTAGTTTAGCTTATGTATCTATCTTCACAGTGAGAGCTTAAGAAATAGCCAATAATTTTATGACTCTATTTATCATACCTTTATTTTTTTTCATTTTCTTCTGCAACCGTTCTCATCAAATGGCAAAGCAAAGTCTATACTGAAGCTTTTTCCTTTTTTAATAACCATCTGATTTGATCACCCCCCAAAATGGCACAAACCGTATGAAACAAGTAGAGCTGTGGCCCCTGGCTTGGAGAACATGCATGAGTAATTAAATCATATGCCCTTCTGTCACCATTTTTTGCAGGGAGAGGGATTAAAATCTGTGTTCACAGGCTGAGAGCAGGTGTCTGTGATGAGATCCCATGCTGTGACATGCATGCAGCACATTCTTACATGAAAAGCCCTGGCTGATGAAATGACCACAGGAAGACAACACGGAACCCTCCTGGCAGGATCAGAAGAAGCTTAATTAAGCTCTGTGGTTAATGTTAAAGTGTGCGCCTGTTTCAGATGAGCATTAAGAAAACTGGGTGTATGATCATATTTTAATTATATCCTGGTCCTCCTGACATTCCTCAAGTAAACTGCGTTGCCTCTTGCGTGGTCAGATGATACAGTGACTCAGAGGTGAACACACGCATCTTTACGTAGATGGGATTTGGTAAGCGATCCAGTGTGGTTTTAGGATTTTCAGTTATGCACGTATTTTTCTTTGGCAGAAGGTAGCACTGATCCTGCAGTTTCTGCTGTTATTCTAGACACAGTTGCTTGAGTTGTAACTAAATTACTGAAAGTGTAAACTGCAGACTCCCTGTAATTTTGCTAGAGCTTTCATTAAAGAAGGTAGAAAAAAAACTAGACAAGACTGAGAAAACAGATTAGCGTTTGTGGTGGGATAGTTAAAAAAACAGCAACACAACAGTGGTACTGAAGGCAGCAGTCCTTTGCTTTTTATTACTGTGCTGTTCCACTACAGAACTTAAAATGCTTTCCCAGTTTCTGTGAAGCGACATGAGAAGTTCTTTACCTGTGAATGACTACAGCTATTGTAGTAGTGGTGAAGTAGAGGTCTGACAAGTGAAGTGTTGTAACAGCACAAGGAGTCAGTGATGAAACAGAAAAGGCAAGACTAAAGTGCTCATGCCCACCTCAATTCAGAATATGAAAAACTGTAGCCTGGCTGCGTAGCTGTATGTGGATTGATGGAGTGACAAAGAAAAGCTTAAGGCTTCATAACGACCTTTGCTTTTCTCTCTATAAGAATTTGTTCTCTCTTCCTTGTCTTTTTTTTTAACACAACAGGCTAGGTCTTTCTCAAACATGAAAGAAGCCTCTGTTTGAGAAATTCATTAGATTCATTAGCCAAATTAGACATAAAATAATGAGGGGGTGAGTAAAAGGCAGCTAGGAATGGGGGTGGGAGGGGAAGCATGGACAAGGATAGCTAGAGACAGTTTTCTGCAAGGGTAGCTGATTGAAACAACGGTATAGTACCTTGACTAATGTAGAGCTAATTAAGCCTGTATAGGACAAAGCATTATCAAATATACTACGGGGAACAATCTTTCTATGGTAAATCAATCCCTGATGAAATTCCATTGACTTCAATGGGTTTTCTTCTGGGATGAATTTGGCCTGATAACCTAATAAGTCTTTTCTGTCTCTAATTTCTAAGGTCCTTTTGTCAGAAGCATAACAAGGAACTTCAGTCTGGCTTTCAGAAGTGCTGAACACCCAAAACTCCTACTGAGGTCTCTGTGAATCACAGGTACTTAATACCACTGCAAATCAAAGCTGAATGGACTGTTTCGTGTTTGCTGTGAGTTTGCTCTCTGTACAGTGCCATCACATCTGCACAAAGACCCTAAGTTAACCCCTAAGCCTTTTGAGGCAGAAACTTCCTATGTGTAGGTACCTCATGCGGTGCAACACAGAGCTTAGCAAAGGCCTCCAGGCATTAATGCCATAAAATTAATTAGTATCAACAACAGTAAATTATAAGTTCACAGTATTTGTATATACAAGGCAATGGGGAATGTATATTTGGGCTGGCTACGTACAGACGGGCCTACTTTTGTTACCCAGCTTTCAACTGACTGACTTTTCAGATGAATTATCTGATTTTTCAGATAAGCTATCTCCAGCATGTTCACAGGATGCTTTTGTGAACTGTTGTGGCTTAACCTGGCAGCAGCTCAGCACCACACAGCCATTCACTCGCTCTCCTCACCAGGTGGGATGGGGTAGAGAATCGGAATAAAAAACAACGAGGTAGAACTCATGGTTCGAGATGAAAACCTTCTACTAAGACAGAAAAGGAAGAGAAAATTAGAATAATAGTAGTAATGATAATAATATAATATATATTTACAAAACAAGGGATGCAGAATGCAGTTGCTCACCACCTCACTGACTAATGTCCAGTCAGACATGAGCAGCAGTTGGTCCCCCATCCAACTCCATACATTTTTGGAAGTTTTTGCACGGTGTCATACGGTATGGAAACATCCCTTTGGCCACTCTGGGTCAGCCATCCTGGTTCTGTCCTCTCCCAGCTTTTTGTGCCTCATCATCCCCCTTGCTGGCAAGGCAGTAGGAGGAATTAAAATGTCCTTGGCTCTGTGCAGCCACTGCTCAGCAACAACTAAAGCAGTGATGTGTTATTAACATTGTTTTTCTCCCAGAATCAAAACAGAGCATCACACTGAACACTGTGAAGGGAGAAAAACCTCTGTCCTAGCTGAAACCGGAACACAAACTCTGTCTTTGTAAGAGTTTGCAAAAGCAGTGCTGGGAAAAAGCCACAGGTAAAAATGACTGCATCTTCTTGTGCCTGCAGCACAGAACAAGTGACTCTTCCCTTCGCTCTATGAGTGCTGCAGAGTCACGTGCTTATACTAAAATCTCTATGTGCCTGCTAAGTTTGCACTGGATGTTACAGTTAGCATCTGCGAGGTGACCAGGACTGTCATGTAAAATCGTATCAGAATTGTTTTGAAAGGTCCAGATCAAACACAGAACATGCTCTTTGGAATGTTTTCCCTTTTGCTGCACTGTTATTGTTAAGCCTGCTCTTTTTTGGCTTTCACTTCATGGAAGATGCACGTTGTATAGATACTGACAGCATTTTGGTAACGTTTCTCTCTGTGTCTCTTTCAACTTCTTGATTTTATATAAGTCCCCCAAACAGAAACCCCACCACTGAGTGAATTGTGCTCTGATTTTGTTCAGAGGGCCTTCTCTGGGAGGAGGATTACTTGTTTATCTCTGTTATTTAAAAAAACAGATCTATTTGATTACTCGGTGTTTGGTTTTCAAAAGGACGGCTCCTGGGATCTTAAAGAAATCCATAATGCAACAGGGAAGGAATATAATAGAATGGTTTGGAAAAAAAATACCATGAGAGGAAAGCATAACATACAATACATTTGGTGTGAACTTTTCCCAGAAGATTGCTCGAGCCTCATAGTTCACTTACAACCAGAGTACAGTGATGCTGGGCAGCCTGCCAGTGCTTGTTATTGTAGTGCTGTGTGAGCCAGTTCCCTGGTGAAGAAAGAAACAGAGAGAGAGAGAGACTTTTCTTTGCCTTCCATAACTGTCCCGCATGCTCCTCTGCTGTCCCAGAGCACCATCCTGTTCTCCACATCAAGGTGCTTTGGTGCATGTAGACCTGTGCAGATGTCACTCATGGTTTTGCATGTGGTGCTTTCACAGTTCACTAGGACTGACACAGGCCGTGTCACCTCACCACACCGGAGTTTCAGCCAACAGCTTTGATAGTCAACGGGAAAGGCACCCTGTGATGTGCATAGTGAGGAAGAGTAGCACCTCGTCCTCACAACAGGAGTATCTGGTAGGGAAGGGAAGCATTCCTAGGAGGGGTGCAAGGCTAAGTTTCATGTCTACTCTGAATTTTGCAGTCAGATGTGAGTCAGGGTGGCTTGGGCTTAGAACCATGCTACAGATACCAAGGAGGCTTCCAGTTGCTCAGAGCACTGGCTGAGCTCCTTCATGCAAGCCTGAAAAGCAACGCACAGACGCAGAGAATTTAATGGCTCACAGTCTGGCCATGAACGTATAGCAAAACCAAGTATGGATGAAGGAGGCCTCCCACGTTCCTGTATCTATATTCTACCTGGAAACCCATCCAAGAACATTTCAAAATCAGCAAACATGGAATGGGGTTGTTTTTACTCCCCTCCCCTCCACATCCACACACCTCCTCTTCATGCTGGTATATTGCCTTGAACCCTGAAACTACAGCGCTCTCTGGCAAGCACTTGCACAGCCCCCATCAGAAGCATGCTGGGCTCCCAAATGTGATAAAAAGCTGATAGAAATGATCTGGGCGTTAAGACAGCCTCAGTGGAAGAATGTTCAGCTAAATAGATACCATCTGTCCCTCCAAGTAAGCACGTCCTTGTTCTGCCCTGGCCTGACCAGTATGAGCTGTTGCTTTTGTGGTGTAGTCCATGTGTGGACTGACCATTGTTCCCAGGACCTGGGGTGATTGTTTATGCAATTGAGACTTTATGAGAAACAGTTTCAGTTGCAGGGATTTTATTTTTTTTTTTTTAAGGATTAAAGATTGGTAATGAAAACAACATTTTTGCCTAATACAGAAAAGCGATGGACTGGAGCTCAGCTGAACAGTCATGTTAGCCTGCACAGCACGTTTCTTTAGGGAAGCCAAAGAGGAAAGGAATCTTGAAGAACTAAAAGCAGAGTACAAATCACCAAGAGGCTTTTCATGTCAATAATGAATAGTGAAAATATTTTCCAAGGCACATGGGCAGTTAGCGCAGAGCATTGACTTTAAAGTTTTTAAATGCATTTTCTTTGCCTCCTCATGGACGTAGATAGTGGAACAGATATTTGAGGGGGCTGATACTACAGACCACTGATGCAGATGCATGGGAAAGAGGTTAAAGACAAGGATCAGAGGAACCAACTTTCTCTGAGAACAACTGAACAAAATCTGGGACTCTCTGTATTTATGTGAGAGTGCAGTCTGCCTACAGTAGAGTCTTGCACAGCCCCAAGAACAGAGGTGCTGTCACACTTCCGCAGGAAAGATCAGGTGGGGACACCTGCAGTGGAACAGTAGCACTCCTTAGCGAACCTAAGCAGCATCATGCTACCTAGTCAAAGTGAAGCTGAGTATCTGAAGGCCTGGGCCTCCTGTGCCTATTTGAGCTATATGTTGTAGTTACGTCTGTCTCTAGCACTGTCTTTGGTGCTGCTTCTTGGATGGCCCTTGGACCTATGTTGTAGATGACTTGCTTTCTGGCTGTCTCCCTCAAACCTGTGTTGTAGTTCTTCTTCAGTCTGGCCTTAGGTTCTGTCTCTTTTCATCCTGACTGGAGCCCCTGGAGAGCCCCTGGACCTGATTAAGCTCATGGCACATCTGGGGCTGTTGATGGCCCATACTACCAGCTCTGCCTGCTGTAGGCAGGCCATGTGGGATTCCACCTTGCTGGTGAGGGTGCTGCCTGTGCTGAGCCACCCTCAGCTCCCAACTCATCATCCCTCAGGGAGAAACCCTGCTCTTGCAGCTTCCTCAGAAGTGTCATAGCCTCTATAGTAGTCATAGGACAATATCACGTGAACTCTAGCAAGCAGTCACACAGTATAAAAGGGTGTTATCCTATTGTTTGCTGGCAGTGGGGGTTGAAGAACCTGTAGGTAGAGAAGTGGGCAGCAGGAGTGTCTTTTCCATCGTCTGTTGTAGCAGGCATAATGTACAACAGCTGCTTCTTGGCTGGGGAAAGGCTGATTGTCAGGATAAGGGAAGTCAGGGTCATCTGTTTGCCTGTGCAGTTACTGTTGTCTGTGATCTAACTGAGGGAGTGGGAAACACTTCAGTGCTCTGAAACTCTGAGCCAGCAGCAAATTACCGAAAGTGTCCTGGAGCACAGAGTATCAGCTGGAGTGCTGCTTACACATTTGTGCAGGACAGTGCTTCATGGAATCATAAAATATTCTGAGCTGGAAGGATAGTTAAAGTCTCACATGGCACCTCACCGTCACAGCTGTTGTAAAGGTCAGAAATATCCTTTTCTTTGAGCAAAAGTTTTGTTGAAGCCAAGCTCAAAGGAACTTTTTGTTCTTATTCATCTCCAGTGAAGTTTGGGCTCTAAGTAACTGAAGATGAGGGCAGCTGGTGGAAGAAGCTGAGATCTCAGGAAAGAGACAAGACTTCTATCGTTCCATGCCTCAATATCTGCAAAGCTCCTGTGGACCCCTAAGAAGAGGCCACTGGCACTGCAAGGGATTCTGAAAGCTTTTGATACTTTACTTGAAGAGATGCAACTTTTGAATGGTCACTGTGTAAATCTGTATTCCTTTTTCTCTTAATTACTTTTAGTTTGAAGGTGAATCCATCAACTTGGAGATGTGGTCTTAACAAAGTCTGGAGCGGTAGCAGTACAGAGGCTGCATGCAAGGAAGAGCAGCCAGAAGGGATCTTCATGTGTAGTGCATCCTGCAGTCCCACAGCTAGAAACACTTCCGATGCTGGACATAAACCCAGCTGCTAGGAAGTATGTGAGATCCTCATTTGGATCAATTAGGGCAAACAAGAAAAACCCAAGAATATGAGTAAAAGCTGTAGAAGTTACAAGTGTATACTACGGAGACCTGTATTTTGGAAGCATCTTTCATGAAGCAAAGGATATTCCCCATATTTCTGAATCAGAATGAGTTGCTTGTATACAAAAGACAAGAAGAAAGTTCAGAAGTCAAATTTTTGAGATTTCTGGTTTGTTTTGATCTTTTCTTCCCACTTATGTGACAGAAGACAACATATGCAAACAGCTTACAAGCAGGTCAAGGGATGGTGGCTACTGATTTGCGCACAAAGGGATGCAGTGGTTAGAAAAGCGGAGAGGGGTTTCTGGGTGGCTGCACAGTAGTACTAAAGGATTGTGCTTTATAAAGAACATATATAACAGTGATATTATTCAGAACCGTACTTGCTATAGTACTTGCTATGCCATCTGCTGATTAAAGTTTAAAAGCACTTGGGGTCTTGGGGTAGGGGCAGAAGCTGAAGCCTACCAAGTGGTTGACTCTTCATAGAAGAAACTATTCATGTATTCATACTTATAGTCAAAGGATAGCCTTTTAAGTAGTAAAATACTGCTCAGTTATTTGAAATTCTCAAGATCAGACCCTAGTAAAAACATTTCTTCTTGTAGTTGGGTGACATGAAACTTCTTTGGATGGCTGTTTCAATTTAGCCTTTATGAGTTGGTTAGAAGGGCTGATCCTAGGACCTCTTCTATTTTCACTGCATGTGTTATGCAGATTTCCTTAAAAAGGAATCTTATGCCTTAGCCAGGAAGATAAATAATGAGAAAACATCTGCTATTTAAGCTCTGGACTGACCTATAAATCTTAATGACGGATGCAATACCAGAAGCAGAATTCATCTACAGATTGCAAAATACTCACACTCTCCCTTTTTGGTTTCTTTTTATTTTTTATTTATTTTTTTAAAAAATATTTTTTAACAATGTTGTTGTCATTCCTTTAATTCCTTTAATTCCTGGTAATTTGGAAGCTCACAGTTTTTTATTTACCTTCTGACTTTTTCACTGTAAGTGATAGGAGCTGCTGAGTGGAGGGCATGGCAACCATAATAACACAAGAAGGATGGAACAGACAGCCTCTACAAGAAGCTGACAGGCAGAGAATAATGACAGAACAGAGGATGGATAGCTAATAGGAAGATTTACTCTTGAGAAGCTCTGTAGTGTGGGATGCTTCTTTGCCTGTTTATTTCAACTTCACATGATGGAGAAGAAAGGGATTTACTTAACTGCTTTAATCCTTTGCTGCATTTTCTCCTACCAGGGGATGGGAATGTGCTTCTTTCCTCAGTGCTTCTTTGTGGCCTGTCTCCAAAAGACAGGATTGCTCCGAAGAGTAACAGGAGAGCTCCCTCCTTTCGCCTATAGAGCTGCAACAGAAAGGGCCCAACAAACATTTAAAACAGCTGTACCTGTGATGACCAAAGAGTTAAAGATGCTAAAATACAAAATGCCATGGAGAACGTCAAGCTCAGAATTCAGAGAAGGAGCTTAGTGTGGGGCATAGCTTACCTGCATCATGAGCAAAGATAAGAAAACTCCCACATTTAGTCGAGATGCTGAATAGAACTGGAGGGCCTCTCACGCAGCAAATCATTCTGTTATCTGTTTGTTTATTGCAAGGTCAGGCTAATTTTATTCTGCATTTCTTGTTGCTTTAATCTAAACATTGGAAGAGGCTATGTTGGGGTAAAAGTCTCAGGAGATCATGAGTAGCATATGGACCACATCTCTTGATAAATTGCGGAACTATCCCCTTGCAAATGGGCAGGGATGGAGTATTTCTTCTACTGAAGCTGTCAAGGGATCCTTGCATCCCATGAGTCAGTATTCTTTGTCTGTAATTTCAAAGATAGGTCAGTGGGTATGGAAATCAGTCTACAGAAATTAATTCACTTACCTGTCTCTGATTGGGCCAGGTGGTACAAGTAAGATGGGCTGGAAGTTCAGCTCTCCTTTGGGAGTAGTTTTCTCTGGGCAGAAATTACCCCATTCTGAATTACTCTAGAGACACAACTGTAGTGCTGGAGTGGCTGGGCTGGCAATGTTCAAGCACACAAGCAGACTGCAAATAAGATAATGTTCATTGGTTGAAACAGCAATGGAGGGAGGGAGGACTAAAATTAAACACATGGTGATACTCTTTTGTTTTTTTTCCTATGCCCTGAATACCATCTGCTTGAAAATCAGGTGAATCCAAGTGTTACTCTGAAGGGCTCTTCCTGTTAGGTTGAGATTTTCATCGAGTGGAGCAAAGAATTTTGTCGAAAAGACACATAGGAGTCTAATAAGTAAATGCAAAAGAGAATGCAAACTGATCGCTGCTCAGAAGAGGGTGAGTTTGACCGAGATCTGGAGTAAAGCAGTCCTGTGCTCTTTCAATTACAGGTTTAAGACTGCCACAATTGGCAGATTAAAGGTGTTCACCCTAATCCAAATTATACTTTCCCCAGTCAAATTGACCATTGTGTCAGCTTCAATTTGTTCAGATATGTCACCCACAGTGACTGATTGGACTGATTCACTTGCACACTCTTTGACAAGGTCCTTGTTTTGTGTTCACTCCTTGCTATTTCCTTGCTATTTCCCTTGTCAGACAGATACTCTAGAGGCATTTCCATTATCTTCCATGTAGCTGTACCTCAGAAATGTAGTGGACTGGAAAGAAAAATCCTCAGGCCAATTATTCTGACATAAACTCTACTTATCAGAAAGCACTAGAATATGAAGCGTAAGTTAAAATAGCTCAAAAATAGAATGCACACATGCACATATATATACAACCCAGACATACTCCTAAGTAATGCTCTGCTCAGAGTCTCTGCTGTGGCTGCAAATGGATGAGCATTTTTAAATAAGAAGCAACTCAAACACTGCCTCAAAGTCCAAACTGAAAGTCTCTTTAAGAATGGAAGCGCTTTAATTTAAAGCAAAATCAACAAATTATTTGCACTGTTTTGCCCTGTCTCCTTTCTGTTAGAAGCAAACATAGCAAACTGCTCGGAAAACAGTTACCCTGTAATCTTTCGGGCTCTCTGAAAAAGGAACCGAAGTCAGTCATGTTTACACATTTCTGAGAGACATGCTGGTGCTGATGCAGCAACACCTTCTTGGATTAGGAGGTGAAGAAGAGACAAGTTTCATTTCTGTCATGCACTGAATGAAATGGAGATCTTTGTCTCATGAGCATAAAGTGGCGTTTAGATTAGTGGCTTTCAGCTTTAGCCAAATTCACCAGGTGGGCTCTCCCTTGAGAGCCATTGACATCCCACTGAAGAATGTTCCCATTGGGCGTTTCTGGCATCTGGAGAGACCTTCATAGTGTATCCTAACCTTCCTTGGGAGTACTGGCAGGCTTGTGGGGAGATGCATGGTAACGTGCAGGAGGATAGCAAGGTGAGAAGGTGCAGTGGCTCCACTGGAGCTGTCAAACTCAAGGCAGTGCAAAAGGGATGAATTTGCTTGAACTTCACATAAAAAAAGGGAAAAAGCACTTGTCAGTTCTACATACTATCAGTACATGGTGAAATGACTAGCTCTCAAGGCCCCAGTATCATCTCTGCAGAAGTTTCACTTGAATCTTATTTCAAGGTAGATGCATGTGTAATTAATTTCACTGTCCTCTCAGATTCTTTTGCATCTCTGATAGTGTTGGTTTTGTTTTTGTTTTTGTTTTTTTTTTCCTGTTGTTTTGCTCTTTGAAGTAGACATAAAAATGAAATATTTTTGATCAGGTTACAAGTACATAAAAATTTCCAGTGTTATCTATCTCTGTAATCCATCTGTCACAGTGTCACACACAGCCATTGGTGTAGTTTCCAGACACTGCAATAGATAACATTTAAAAGAGATGCTACAGCCAAAAGAAACGTTACTTGCCTATCCACCAATAAGGGTTCATGGCTGATTTTGAATCCACTGAACCCGAAGGAGGTTTTTTCCTCTGCTTGCAGTAGCAGCGTTGAGTGGGGTGCAGGAACAGGTTCTGTGTAGGTAGCAGGACAGTCACATGCTATAGAGACTTACAAAGCAGTGCATTAAGAACTGAGTAGAATGTCTCTTGTCAGTACTAGAAAGTCCAATTGCTGGATTTTGTTTTGTACTTCTGGATTTTTTTTTTTTTTTGAAGTTTTGAATTACAGAGAATGGGGCAAGAATGCACTCTTTTTCTTATGGTTTTTTAAGCAACTCTAGCACCTGAGAGAATTGGTGTAGATGTTTGAACTTTGGCATACAATACCCCCAAACATACCTATGCCTTAGGGTTTTAAGTAGTTATCATGAAAGATATATGAAAAGTGAAGCGTGAGAGCAGAGCAGTACCTGGCATTGCCTGTCGAACATCAGACAGTCCAAATGCGTGTCTCAGACACACCCCTTAGTATTCATGTACAGCAGCAGAATTTGTTTTTAATGGCTGATTTTCCAACTTTTTCCTAGTAATGGCTCACATTCCACGGAGGTAATGTGGGAACAATTCCTACTGTCTACATCTCTTTGGGTATGCTTGCAATTCTCATGCAGAAGCAGGCCGAGTGGCCACTTTTCATTAAGACGTATGTGATGCAGTCTGTGAAGTCTGAGAGCAGCTACCTGGTCTGTTTATTGTCTGTGAAATAAAAAGGTACCGCTGAAAATGTTTATGTGACTCAGGGTTCAGTTTTCATGGAGATGAGCTCAGGCTGTCACTCCCACTTTAATCTGGAAGTGAGAGATTTTTTTTGGTAAGCTACTAAGGCATGCAAGGCAAGAAGGCAGAAACTAAGAGGGACCACAGAGGTGAGTTTGTTGAGTCAGTACTGGTTAGTAACAGTTTGAAGCTGAGAAGCAAAGGCATCAGAGATTCAGCAGGGAAAGAAAGCAGAAAAACATCATTGACTTGACAAGATTGAAAAACCCTATGAGAAGAGGCAGAGAGGAGGAAGGTAGGACTGGGGATCAGCCTGTTCTGAGGAGAAACAGAGGTTTATGTGTCTCTGCATGATTGACAGCACCTTGGCCAGCAGAGACTCGCAAGGTGACTGCCCTGTGGATACTGAGCATATGAATGCTTAGCCTAATAATGTTAGCTCTGGCCCACTGCTGCTTGTGGTAGTAATAAATATGAACAATTTGGGGTTTCTACAACCCTGCTTTTGGGCCTCTATGTGCAATAAAAATGACCAGAACATGAGGGTTATGTTTAATGTGATCTCCTTTATCGTGCAGACTGCAGTATTGGCTTCAATTAATTCCTCCTTGTATTAGAGGATATCAGTTTGGAGAAAAAAGAAAATTCTCTCTTGATTGAAAAGCTTTATGGTGATGTATAACCTATCAGCCCTTGGCAAATAATTCTGCTGGCTAATTATCCTGAAAGTTAAAAATGTGCATGTAAACTTTGAATTTGACTGTTTTCAACTTCCAGCCACAGAATATTATTACGTGTTTGCTGAACTGAAAAGCCCACTCATCATCAGGTTTCTGCTGCCTGTTTTGATGGTGAATCTGTCATTTGCCTTCTCCATGATGAGCAATGAGCTCCTTGATCCTCTCATCTTCATGTGTCCTGAGCCTGTCATCCCCCTAACTGGATCTTTTCTGAATGCTCTCCAGTTCTTCAACAGCCAGAAATGCACACAGTGCTGAGAGATCACATCACTAGAGAATGCACAGGAAACCCAGCAGCAGCAGGAGAAGCAGTATTTCCTGTTAATATAACTGAGCACTGCAATGGCTGAAGCATCACCCTGAGGATTTATGTCCGGCAAGCCACCTGCTGTGTCACCTACCACAACTTTGGGCACTGGCTGTTGGAGCAGCCTGTGCACTCCGTCAATGTGAAGAATCCTTTGCTGGTATACACAGACATGTTATTTGCTTGTGCCTAATTTAGCAAGTACCCCAGACTGATGATTTGTGATCTTTATCACTCCCACTGACTCTTTTTGTCAGGATGGGCTTAGTCTGTAATGCAGTTATGTTTCCATCCATGTCATTGATAAAAGTGTTTGGTAGCAGAGAGGCAAGAATTAATTTGTAGTGGAGCTCACTCAAGTCTCACCTCCTTGACTGATGTCGTTCTGCTTTAATTCTTTCTGAACTGACTCTCATAGCATGCTGTTCTCTGATTACCTGGGATTCATAAAGCATAGAGAAGTACATCTCTTGAAGCCTGCTCCAGCAAACTTGGAGCCATGACAGTGCCCAGACAGGACAGTTCAAGCAATGCAGTGTACCAAGTTAGAAGCCAGGAGAAGTCCTACCAACATGTTATTATTGGATCTGCTACCTCTCACCTCTCTGATGCTGCTGCTTCAGCTCTTATACTGAAAAAGGGCTGAAAGCCGATCCTTGAAAACTGGCACTTCTAATTCATCACCCAAGGGACAGTATGTTTGCCGGTGCCAACAGATTCAGTTCAAAGTTGCCTGCTTATGTACATGGGGCAAAGAGCAACTTAAAGAGTAATGTTTCCTGACTTCCCTATGCTTCTTCTTGCAACATGCATATTGCCACAACATTTGTTGTAAAACCAAAACGATATATAAATGTGAAAATAACTCCTTTAGACGAGCAAACAATATAGCAAACAATGAAGGAAAGTGCAGAGGACTAAATGTGTATCATACAGGGAATACATTGTGTTAACTAAATACAAACATATTTTCTTGGGTTTTGTCCTTTGGAATGAGAATGAATGGACAGATCAACAGAAAAGGGATGCCCCAGGTGAAGCTACGCTTAAGTCAGTAGAGTTACACCAGGGATACATTTGGCTGATTCTTTTGCTAGCGGCTGAATGAAAACTTTAATATAGAGTTTCTGCATGTGTGAAGTGTATGCCAAGACAAATGCAACATGCTAAATGGAACCTCCTGATTTATTTAAATTAAAAATACGCTACAAGAAAACAGTGTGTAATTGGAGTGGAATGGATCCAGACTAGAATCGTCTGTTTCGTGTCTCCAGAGTGTCTGAGGGAGGAGCAGTATCTTACTTGTGAACCTAAGCAAAGTAGAATATGCAGATAGCAGATAATTTCTTGAAACTGCTAAGATCCAGCGAGGGACTCAGAGCTCTTTAAAAGACAAAGGCTTTAATCAGATGTAAAATAGCAGTTTTGGCTGCAGCTGATATGGACTAATAGATTACCAAATGCAGCCCATTTTCATCTGTTCGTGAGTTACCTTACTCACTGGCATTTGCCTCCCTCTGCCCTTGCAGCTCAGGTCTCTCTGTATCATTGTCACTCTCCAACTGGCCAAAATGTTCCAAGTAGATATATATATATATATATATAAACCTATCAAAAAACGTACCTAACTAAATTTATTTTGCTTTTTCTGTGTTGGAGTTTAAGCCTGGAGATGTGGCAGAGGTGGTGGCTACCAGTCATGCTGAACACCTACGGGTGGGCTAGAAGGGACAGTATCTTGGTGTGGATCATCTGGAGCCAGAACAGCATCTCTGAACAGTCTAACTTTAGTGTTGGAGCAATATGAACCTTCTCATAATTCGAGTTATCTGCTACCTGTGGTGGTACCCCAAGCTCTCCACCCTCCACCTTTCTGCCTGTCCTGACCTGCAAAACCATTTAAGCTGTGTAACTCTTTTGCTGCTTAGAGATCTATCTCATATGAAAGGTCTAGGGAGTTTCTTAAGCTCTAGAGTTCCTGGCCTTCAATACTCACTATGCCCAACCAAATAGGTGCTCCCAGAGCGCACCTAACTTATAATGGGGGGAAACTGCTTGGAGGAGGAAAGTAGTGTTTGTGCATCCAGTAACTTCAGACATGGAAGACCCAATTTTGAAGAAACACTACAAGGAAATCTAGTGCTCCCATGTGCACTGTTGGAAATGGTACAAATAAGTTTCCTCAACACATGAAGAAGCAGTTCTACTTAGCATGAAATAATTATGCAAATGCTTCTAAGATGAGGTCAGTGTAATCATGAAAGCTAATTCCCATATTAACAGTGCATCAGATACATTGAGAGTCTGCAGCTCCCAGGAAGGAGCACAATTGAATAAAAATCCTCAGCAGTTCTCAGCCTAGATGGCTCGCTACCGAGAATAGCAGGACAGCTTTGTATCCTGAAACATACTCAGAGCTGGCTGCAGACTGCTTTAATTTTAAGGGCCTGTCTGTGATAGGAAAGCATCATCAAGAGGAGAATGAGAAATTCCTCAGATCCCTGGATTCAGGTTGTCTTGCACGTTGAGAAGTGTGATGCTGCAGCACATTTCAATGGAGGAGTTAGTTATCTTGGGTGTGTATGTATTGCAGTTTTCCTCTGTTTGGTGGAAGCACCTGCTGAAAGAACAAGATGGAGTGACCTCCCTTGTGTAAATGTATTGGGATGGAAAAATATTGTATGTTCCATAGAAAGAATTCAAGGTGAGATTTTCAAAACTAGTTTTAGAAAGTTAACGTGGTTCTCACTCGATTCTAATAGAAAAGGGTATCCAAACTGAACACTTCTGAAAATGCCTCCATTTCTAAGGAGACTTAAATTCATTCTAAATGGTTTGTATTCTTCAGCTGATCAAGCACTCCAGAAAATGTCACAATGGGTAAAAAAAAAAAAAAAGTGCTTATCAATTGCATCAGACAGTTTAACTTCAGCAACCTTGCATTAAATTCACTTGAGACTTTGTACATAGCTTCCTAGAGAAGTTGTCTCCTATTAGTCTGAGCCATACGAAAAATAGTAGGCAGCCTTAGTGCTATCAAATCGAAGTGCCTCGAGGCAGTGTAAATAGCCTGTCCTGACGTTTGAGTACTGAAACGTTCTTTCACAGCTTGATCCAGTGACCACAGAAGTCAGACAGAAAAATTTCTGATGACTCCAACAGGTCTTGACTCAGGCTTTTAATATTGCTTTTTCCACCCTGTTTAATATATGACCTCATACAGCTCTGTTCCTGTAACAAAAGTCCTAGGGAATCTCATTCTGGACAGTATCTGACTTCTGCCTGATTTCTTAGAAACAGCAAGGTCATTTAGTAGCACTGTTGAACTCAAAGCCTGAAGACTTGTGAATAGGCATCTTCTGCAGATGTATACATGTCTAGACAATTAGGTTCTACAGAGTTTAGAGGTTTTTTTGGCTAATACTGAAGAACTGTGGTGAGTACTCTCAGTTCCAGTTATAGTTTGTGAGACATGCGTATCTTTTTTTGAGAGAGTTATGCAAATGTTAAATACTAAGGAATACTAAGTGGTGCAGAATCAGGCCTGTGATAATCTGTGTTGCTGGGAGCATGTTCTACAGCCATGCTCATCCACTGGAAAAAAGCAACTCTGAAGGCCAGCAGTTAATATGCTGGACTGAACTCCTGGAGTTGTGTATGAGGGCTGCTCCAAAAGTAATGCCTCCTTTTTCATTATGTTGCCCCACAATGTCAGAGGCGGATATTGGTGATATGGCAGCAGAGGCTAAACCTTCCCACCAATATTCCATTACATTTTGTCACCATGTGACAGATGGCAGCAGAGGGGCAGTCTGACAAAATGACTGCTGACATGGAAGTGTGGATGAAGTAAAGGTGTGTCATAGAATTCCTCCATGCAGAAAAAATGGCACCCATTGACATTCATTGATGGTGACCAAACTGGATAATGAGCACAGTGAGGCAGTGGGGGTGCATTTCAGCAGTGGTGACGGTGATGTGAAAGACAAGTCATGCTCTGGACCACCGTGCACAGCTGTCACACCATGAAATGAGGAGCATCTCAATTGACTCATCTGTGTGAAGTGGCTAATGGCAGTGACTATGTTGAAAATTAGTCTTTTCGTAACTGAGAATTCGCTCTATCAAATAGTGCTATTGTGCTCTTTGTAGCTATTGTAGTTTTCATGGTAATAAATAAGAGGCATTACTTTCAGAGCAACCTACATACTTGACTTCAGTCCTGCCCTGCAAGCTGCACTGCATGAATTGCTACAACTCTGCCAGCCTGAATTTTCTTCTGTTTAAGGGAAGAGGATGATAATTTCTTCACAAAACTTTTGGTAGGTGCTTGTTTTGTCCGATTAGGACCAGTTTGCTTATTATTGCCCAGAAAGCCAAAAAAATTCAAAGAAATGAGAATTTTTTAGACAGTGCTGTTAATTTGTTGATGGTAAGTTTTGCACTTTGCACTGGTAGTATAACAAACAGAAAACCACTGCTCTCTTTGAACTTCACTTTCTTCCTGCACATGGAGTTTTTCAGATCCACAGTGCACCACTGATAGTGGAGGGAGGGGGCAGAAGGGAGAAGTAATGATTTTGGCAGCGACATCATTGTGATTTACTAAAATAGCAGCTCAGCAAATCTGGTTTCTCAAATATCTTGTGTTTTGCTAATTACTGACAGCTTTGTTTTGAACTGAACGTGAAACAATGTGGAGAAATGGGCAAGCGTGGCCCCTGACTCACCACTGCCTGGCTGAGCTCGGCAGGTGGGAGCAAGCTCTCTCCAAGAAGGGGCCCAAGCAGCACTCACTGCCCCAGTTCTTCTGGCATGAGGCTCTGCAGATGGATACAAGAGAAGAGGTCTTGGGACCTGACTATGAGGTTCCCCAAAGGGGCTCTCTCCACCCTGGGCTTCTGGTCCAGCAGGAACATGAAAATCTGGCCAAAAAGGGATATGAAGCAGGGTGTACAACCCATGGGGTTTCCTGCAAGGTACCCTTTTACCTAGCCATGGTTTGCTGTGGGCAAAGATGAAGTGTGGGATGGCTTGGGGGAGCTGCTGGCTTCAGTTCTGTCCTGTGGGGAGACATGAGGGGATCCAGCTGCTGTAGACCACCAGTGACTGGAGGCATCCCTGCAGGGGCCAGTGCTTTTACCTGGAAATACGTCTGTGGGGTTGGTGGAGCCAGGTCACTTTGCCCATCTTTACTTCAGACTAAGGGACCACATGTCGTGCAAAGAAGCAAAGTGCAAGACACATATCTGAGGGCAAGTGGAGCCAGAGTAGGCACACTCCTCTTGCATTTGGCATTCCCTGCCCACATGGGAAGTCACGCTGAGTGCTGTCTCCACATACTTGGATCTCCACATACTTCAAGTGGTGTTCAGCCCACCTGGGTCAGCCAGTGCAGGACATGCACAAAGCGGGGACAAGCCTGAGAGCTGCACTTCAGGCAGAGGTCTTCTGGGCAGAAATCTGGGAGCTTTGTAGGTGTGGGTACCTGTTTTGCAGCTCCTGCCTGCATTAGTATTCTCCTAGTGAACATGACAGAACCTTGGTACCAGAAGATGGGAAAGTTCAAAGATTATTTTGTATGCTTGCATTCATGTAACTAACTAAGACATTCAGTGCTCCAGGAGATCTCAGGGTCTCAGGACACAGCAGATACTTTGTTTTTAAGGACCTCAGTCAGATAACAAGATTTTCCACCAGGTTAATAAATTTGATAAAAGCAAGAGAAAGTCTTCAATTTCAGGGTTTGTACCTGTTTTAATGAAAGGGCACTGGGATTAAAATACCTGTAGGAAACAGTTCCTAAGAATGCTTATGTGGTGACAAGATGTTGGACTAGCAAGACTGCTGGCTGTCTAGAGCCATTCCTGCGTAAATGTGCTCCTAATGATCCCATAGCGACTTATTTTTGACCTATGTTTATTTTGTTGGGTAAATGTCACGTCCATTTTTTGTCTCTTTATTACCACTAGTTCACCAGGCTCTGTGTGTGTGTTTGTGTATGCATAACACATAGACATAATTACACATAAGTCCTTTGGTGTCACTTTTCCCAGAGCAGTGTAACACATGGCATATGAAATGAATTTGTATAGAGATAAAGCTACAGAGGTTTTTTCTTTTCCCAACCATTTTTTTTTCCTTTTTACTAATATATAAGAGAAGTGGAAATAGTGAGTCAGGATATATCTGTAATCATATGGCATGAAAAGAAATCCAATTTCAGGGAAAAAAAAGCTGTGCTTTTTGTCTGCGTGCAGGAGGAAGCCTGCAAACTAGTACAGCACACATCAGAGATCCAGCATTTGTGACTGATAAAGTGTTTCGAGAAGCAGCAGCATCTCAGCCCTGGTTTGTCAAAGCTGTTTTGCAACTGTCCTCCCAGTGAAGTTAACTGGAGCTAAGGACATGCCCTGGGAAATCAAGCCTAAAGCGGTGCGTTGGGAATGCAGGCTGCTAACTTCGGCTCTCCCACTAACTCACTATTTGACCTTGAGCACATCAGAAGGTGGACAGGAGTCCAAGAGTGATTTGGGGCTGCTTTTCCATCATCGGGTTATCCTTCCTTAACTAGCACGTGTTTGCCCTATTAACCATCAGGATCTCATTTGCACAGCCTAAAACAAAGGGGAAAAGGGGATCCTGAATTACAAATTCCAAGCCACAGTCCCAGAAACCTTGCTGACAGGCTTCTTTCTTATGCAGTGCAGAGGAGGAAGCATGGCTCTCTGAACTGAGATTTTGCTGGATGAAGCTGCAAATAATGTTTCTGCTTCCAGGACCCCCCTCCCCATCCCACAGCCTGTCTCCTGGCCCTGTGCCCCTGTGTATTGAGGGAAGGCAGCTCTTCCGCCCTGCAGGAGTAGAAATCCCCTTGGCCAGACCTTGGTGGATCCTCCAGGCCCAGCCTCTGTCCCATGGCTGCTCCCCAGCACAGCACTCATTTCTGCGGCAGGTCAGTGCCTCGGCCTCCACACAATGAAGCTGTATTTAAAGAAGGAAGAAATGTAAAAAGGAAAGAAAAGAACACAAATGATGGGATTAAAGAAGGGAAAAAAAAATCAGGAGTGCTAAGTACAAAGGGAGTTAAAAAAGGAAAGGGAGAAAGACTTGAATAGCATTGAATATTTGAATTTCTTTTGTTTGAGATATTATTTATGCCTCTTGGAAATGTGGAGATGTTTTTTCTTTTTGTTGTGTATACATTTTTTTCCAATTAGAAGAATCTCCGCTATATATTTAGCACTATTTAGAGGGAAATGGGAAGATAAGGCTGCAGAGGAATGCTTCAGGCTAAAGTTAGGTTCTCCAAACTGGCTTTTGTTGTGCCAATGTGAATCGCTTAATAATTCATATTTCAGAATACATTAATGCAAATGATAATTTTAGCTTGCTATTGAATTTTTAAATATGCAATACAAGCAATTTATGTTTCTGTTCATTTTCCCAGGTAAAACTGTTTAGACATTTTTAACATATGCTTGGTTTCACTCATCATATATCATCCCATTGTTTTAATATGGGGTAATTAAAAATTAGAAGCATTGCAAATAATACATAGAGCCCTGTGTTCATGGAAAAACAACATGGAACTCATATTCAGCCTTGCACATTGAATGGGAGAGATTTTTCAGTCACGCTGCAGTAATAAAATACCGGTGTTCAATGTTTATGCAGATAATCTATAACTAAATAGTAATTACTGTGATTAATCTGTATCTATCCCTTTCTTCAACTCTTTTTTTTTTCTTTTTTTTTCTGGAAAGTTTTTTAGAGTTACAAACAGTATTTGGTGTAGGAAGGACAAACGTGCAGTTCCTCTCCTGCTGAGCTGGCTAGACAATTAGAAGACTGCAAATCAGAGGTTACTGAGGATTTGCTTTATTTTTCCTTCTGGAAACTGATGGTCAGCTCCAACCCTACTTCTCAGAAACCTGCTGGGAGTACAAGCAGCCAACAAATGGGCTGGACCCAGAGAGCCCACTGTGGGCTTCACCCAGGGAGGATAAGGAGCTCTGTGCATCCTGCATTGCCTGGCAGCCCCCTGGGATCCCCACAGGCAGTGGTAGGGCGGGAGCCTGTCCTCGCTGCCCAGGAGCGTGCCATGTGGTGGGGAAGTATTTAAAAGAGCAGCTGAGGACAAGGGATGCAGCACCTTGCAGAATCTTGCTCTTCCATCAGTAGTGCATGCATCCTCGGGGACATGATGCTGAGAAGTGGTATGTCTCTATAAAGGGCTGCAGGGTGAGGAGGACATTCTGAGGCCTTGCTGTCACTTTACTCTTCCTTCAAGTCCTCTTCCTCACCATCCCAGCAGTGACCCCGGGCTCTGGCGTGCTTGTGGGATTACAGCTTGACTCTCACTGTGTTCAAAAGATCATAGGACTTCTTGTCCCCTCAGATGAGGAGGGCCAAGAGCCCAACTTCCACACCTCTTCTCCACTCCTAAAAGAGATGATCCCCCGCTCTTCCCGCTTTTACCTCCAGGGCAACAGAAATAAAAAAGGTTTCTTTCCATCTCTTTTCTGGAATGGAAACCCATCCTTTACCAGTGATAACACCAGAATGCTTCCCACAAACACCTACTAGCCCCTGGCTTCCACTTGGCCGTGACTGCTCAGCTGAGATAAAGTGGGAGCATTTCCTAGATATGAGATCTAAAGGCAGATATGACCCATCTCACTGCTGGACCTATCCCTGAGCTCGCATATGCAAATCTCATCCTGTACTTAATCAAATATCATCCATCCGGGGTTGTGGGGGGAAGAAAAATGACGGTGCTATTAGAAAGGAAATGGTAATGAGAAGAAAAGAGATATTAAGGAACCAAAATAATTTGTTACAAATTAATATTACAACCTGGGGATATAAATATGTCTGCTTATTGGAACACACATACTCCCCCTTAAACCATTGCTAGAAGCATAAAACTTCCCACTACATGCTGTATTGGTCAATGTATCTCTGTAAGAAGGTGCTTTGTATCTCTGAGGTAGCATAAGAGCCATTAGATGTGGGTGTTGCTATGGTAACTGCTCTTTTTTTTAATTGAATAGCATAGTAAGTAGTCTTGTAAAACCCACGAACCCGTAACTTGCTGGTGCCCCGAGGCAGCATTAATGCAAGCACCTTTTCTTTGTCTTATTTCCTTCCCACAGAGATGCAGGTATCTGAGCACAAGCTACATCCATGCAAGGCTAGTAACTGTGCCAGGAGAACATGTCCAACTGCCTCTTAAGAAAAGGATAATAAAGAGAAGGCCAGGTAAGATAGACCAGATTTATCCCAAGACAGTTTGTGTACCATGGTGTTAGTTAGATAGAAGACTCCCTGTATTTTGCAGCTGAGAGGGGTATCCAAAATCTTTTGCTACTGTTCTTTCGCTTCCTTCATACATACAGCAGGACTTTAACCCCATGCCACCTGCCCCAAGCAATAGTGCTGTATTGCAGCCAATTAATGAACCATTGAAATGAATCCTTCTAGTACAAAAGCCAGGTTGGATTATTTGAGTTAATTATATTGTATTATAGATTATCTTTAGGGTTCCTTCCAACCCAAGCTGTTTATGATACCAATTTTGTTTGGTGTAAGATTTATTGCTTTTTCTTTTAACATACACCGGGTGAAATGCTCTCCAAATCTCCAGCACCTTCTGCTTATATATTCCTCACCTTTCCAGAACAGCAGTGCTCTATTTGAATGCAGAGTTGGATCACCCACCTGGATCTTGGATCCTGCCCATTTTTTGCTGCAATTCATGCTTTAAATCATTAGCAGAGCATTTTTATAAACACAGGAGTACCAACCTTCTTCCGAGCAGGAGGCTATCTCCCCGGCTGAAACAAAATTAGTTTAATCTGGTCAAAGGCAGGAATTTTTGAGCTTCAGCTCCAGAACTTCCCTTGCCGCTGCTGTCAGGCATGCCTTGTCACCATTTTGCTATGGGATGCTTTGTACTGGCTGTCTCCAGTTTCAGCGTCCTTGGCACATGGAGGTCTCTTCTGTCACTGCCAGGTCACTGCCAGGCTGTACTTGACCTGGCTGAACTGTCAGAAAGCTGCTGGCAGCCAAAGGGAGCAGGTGACCCTTCCTCCCCGCCCAGCCCCTCAGCCCCATACAGCTGGGGTGGTTTAGGTGTGCTCAGGTCACTGAATGGAGCCCCTCACCACTACGGCTTTGACACTGGAAGAATAACTAACTGCAAGGCTTCTTCTGTTTGGAATTTTGATTTATATCTTATCAGGGGCAAAGCTGATCTCATCCACAGCTGAGATCCTGGGAATCCCCATTCAGGTGCTGCAATACAAGGGCGGTGTTGACACAGACTTTGGAGATAAGCGTGGTATGGTCAAGGTTTCCTGGTCACCTAAAAGTTCTGCTTCGAACATTGCACATTTTTTTCAGGTGCCCTCCGTTCTCCCAGCATGGTTGTTCCACTGCAGAAAAACAAGTCAGGATGTACTGGAGAGATGCTCTGAGGCTCCTGCCTGGGTATTGTGTTCAATGACATTTTGATGTCAAATAAAAAGAGGAGAGAGAGAAATGACGCCAAATAGAAATCTCAGTTTCAGACATCTGTTAACTATGCGTATAGTAGAGGGGAGCTGAGCACTATGGCCAGAGCCTATGGCGTATTAACTAAAAAAAGTAAGCACAGCCACTCTGGTTCAAAGAGCTGAAGCAAACTTAGGGTGGCACAAAAGCCTGGGGTTGCTCTGCCATTTGGGAAGGCAATTTCCCCCTAGGAGGAAGTTCCGGTCTTTAATCAAAGGCAGATCATTTTCTTCTGAAAAGGAACTTCTTTTGCTAGGGTGGCAAAGGCTTCTAATTTGTTTTTATTTTTTATTTTTTATTTTTTTTTGGTCCTATCTGGGAGATGTCCCTTAATGGAAAATATAGATTTAAAAAAAACAGATAAAAAGGAAGAGAAAATGTGCACTTGAGGAGCCTGGATTTGTTCAAGTACAAGCATGGAGAGCCTGAGTGATCTTCACATTCACATCACAACTTTGCTGCAAAGGAAAGGTCACTTTTGCTTGTGTTCTGGGTCAGCTTTTTCTCTTTTGTCCCCTTGGTAAGATCTCTCCTTTTGTATTATTATGGATCTACCTTGGTTTTGAACTTTCTCCTTTATCTTTCCTTTTTGTGCGTGCGTGTGTGTGGAGAGAACTGATATTTCATCTTTTAAAATTTACAAGAAAAAGAAATAATATATGCACCACTGTGGAAAAGCATGTCTCTGTTCATACCTTTGCATTTTACAGGAAAATATGTCATTCCTTTCAGATCCATGAATTAAGATGCACTATTTTTTGCTGAAGGCTATTTTAAA
>JANHGO010000690.1:0-38863 GCA_024606505.1 Aquila spilogaster
TGGAAGTGGGTGGGGGTGGTGGGTGTGAGGCACAAGGTGCAAAGTCCTGAGCAAAGGCAACAGAGGTGGTAGGGGGAAGGACAAGAGCAACGACTTCGTCTGGTGAGTGCGATCTATCGCGATAGCGGCACCCGCTACTCCTCTGAGGGAAGTCGGGGCGCCGCCATGCCGGCGGGAAGCCCGGGGGGTCTAAAATCCCGGCGGTAGGACGGAGCGGCCGGCAGCGGTACCTCATGGGCTCGCTGAGGGGAAAGAGGCGTTGGTACGTCTAATTGCCCTCCAGGGATTATAGCTTTGGGGCTTCCCCCCCCCCCCCCGTGGCTATCTGCTTGCTTTTTGGCCCTGTGTAACAGTGTTGCTTTCACGCTCTCTGTTTTTAAGCAAAATCAGGTTATTCCCAGCAGGTTCCTCCTTGGGTATGCTCTGGAGCAGCCTGACTTACCAGAAAGCACCCGCAGTCTGAGGTGTTGCCTCATAGCATGTTGACATCGCAAGCAAATGTCCTGTTTTCCTGGGTGGTGTGGCTTCTGCAGGGGCTGGAGGGGCTCTGGCCTTCAGTGGGTGAGATGGCCCCTCCAGAACCCTCGTGCTGTCCCACTCTGACCTCTGGAAGAGGAGCCAGCGGAGGATTTTGTGCTCCTTTGGATGGGGATCCCAGGAGTCCCATGGTGGTTGATAGATCCAGCAAAGCTGGTGTGGGTTTGTCTCCTTTGCTGGGAAAGGTTGGCTAGTTTGAAACTGCAATAAGGTTTGTGTCAGTCTGGCACCTAAAACCAGACGAGTGGGAAGTTTAGGCGATGATGGGATAAAGATTTTTCTTGAAGCTGTTCAGATGCTGTCCTTCTAATGTTCAGCCAAAGCTGCAGCCCGTAGCTGGAAATACCCTTTCAGCAAAAGTAGTAGACCAAGGGCCTCTGCAATGTGTGGTTTGGGAACTGTTGGTAATTTGCAGTTTTAAAGACACCCCATTGCTAATGGGTTTCAAACCCCCTAACATAAGGAGTAGGTTTGATTTTTATAGCTAGTTGGATGTACTAAAAAGTGAGAACAGAAAGTAGGGGTAAGTGTTCACATCTGAGATGCACAAACAGTGAGGAGATACTGGAAAGAAGTTTGAGTTGTAGGAAAGTCATGTATCAGAAAGAAACAGTAAAAAAGAGGAAGAGAAATGGGCCACAGCTTCCAAGATGACTTTGTCTGACGGCTCTGACTTACAGGTGAGGGTTGGATGTTTGGCATTTCCACTGGACAGGCATTGTCTCCAAAACCTGTAGACTTGACTTTATAGCTTTGTAAACTGTCTAGCAGAGTAGATAGGAAATATCCTTACTACTGAAGTGAGAACCTGAAGCTGCTAAAAAGTTAGTGGCAGAAAAAACAGTAATTACTTCTTATCAATAAAAAAAAATTGCTGCTTATTACTGTAAGTAGTTTTTTGCTCAGTAGCAGAATTGGGATGAGAGTACAGCTGTCATCAGCTGGTGTCCTGCTCTGGCTGAAGGCTAGGCCACGTTAGGTGGATTTAAGGGTACTTGGCATGGGAGATGGCTGCGTTGCTGTTGGTCATGGGGGATAACTTGATTGCAAATACCTGTGCCCCTCTGTTCCCTCTACAGCTATACTCTGGTAGTAGTGGTCTGCAACCATTGCTCCTTGTCCCTTTCTAGTCAGTTGTCACTGCCTGTTTTGTTGTCTGTCATAGAAGTGAGAGTGTTTGAAGGGAAATTATACCCATAACAAGTTTGTAGGTCAGCTGAAGTATTTTAAGATGGTTCAAAAAAACCTGAGTTTCTCGGTTCTTTTTTTCTGCAGGTAAGTACTGTGCATGCTTCAAACAGAACGTGCAATTAGCTGTTTTCTACTCACTGAGGAGTGCTGCTGGCTGAACGAGTGATAGTTAAAAATCAACTGAGTAGTAATCGGGGCAAAATGTCTTTCCTTGTCCTCCTTTTCTTGGTATTTACAAGAGCCATATTTGGCATATGGAAGTGCAGGTCAGAAGCTTTAAGAGCAAACAGTGATTATCGTTAACTTATCTGGGTTCTTCTGCTATGTATTTCTGTGGGCTGTAGGGCTTGTTCTTGCTTATTAACACTAGCTTTGAATTACAGTATTTTTTTTTTTTTTTTTTGAGTTAGCAATACAGTTATGCGGTACAGAAGTAAGCTCAACTGGGCAACTCTGGAATTTTGAGCAATGTCCAATACAGGTGTGTGTGCAGGTTTAAATAATTGATTTAAACAAGATTTGGATATCTCAGTGTGAGAAGCAGAAGTCTTCCATATGCTGGGGTTGTTTTTTTTTTTTTCCATAAGGACACTTTCAAGATGCTGCCAGCTGCAGGGAACATTTGATAATTTTTCTGAATGTGGGCTGTGAGTTGCTGTTAGCTACAGCTGTGAACTCAGTGGTAGATTCTGCCTGTACCAGGCTGAAGGTGGGAAGGAGTAAAGAAGTTTGGGTGAGTTTCAAACATCAAGGTGCAGGTAGAAATCCCGTAAGTAATGTTAATGTGTCCAACCTCCCTGCCTGTCTTCTGAAAGTGCTGTTGCAGCAATGTGAGGCCTAGGCTTTAACGTAAACATTGCCATACATTGCTAGTTTGGGTTGTGAAATGTTTAGCAAGTGTACTCTCAGGAGTTTGCAAGTCTGTACTGTTTGTGGTATGTATCAGCTTCTGCCTGGAAATGTGTAACTCTAGTCAGGAAGGCAAATAGGCCTGACTTACTGGACACCTTTATTATAAAAGGGGAAACTTTTTGTTTCTCTTAGTGCAGGATGTAGAATTTAAAGCTAGAGTTTGTGCTGCTCCTGCAGCCAGGCCTCTTCCTAGTTGCTTGGAGAGTACCTGAGAGGAAATCCTCTAATCAGAGGATTTTCTCCTGTCCTGCAGTGTAATTGCTTACAGTTTTCCCAGGCCTTACATTAACCCTCCCAATTAGCCATTGACTAAACCTCTTTAAAACCAGTTACTATCTGCTTTGCTCCCTGGATGGAGGGGATCTTACTGTAGGCTGTCTCTTTAGTGGCTGCTTCATACCAGTGCTTGTTTCTGAGCTCTGGCATAAATAAGAACATGTGGAAGAGGGGATGTTGTATACTGACCTGGAGAGGTACACACAACAAACTTGGGTGTGGGAAGGGCTGTGTGGCATGTGTAAAGGTAGACTTGCAGGTTCATGGGTTTTTAAAAATAGTTCTTTCCTCAGGTGGTTTCCTGTTAATGCCAGGTATGGGCTCAGTGTATTTGTTCACATGTTTGTGATCTAGCAAACCCCTTTAGTAAGGAATACTGCAAACTGACCCTGGAGGTAACAAACTAAAAACACAGCGAGCTGTTTACATATCATGTACAATGATGGTTTTATAAGCTATTGTTATACTGGAGCTGCATATTGAGTAGATAGTAATGGCAGTGATCTTTAACCTGGCCACCTTCCGTGTGAAGGACAGAGCCTGCAGCGAGTCCTGCTCTCTGCTTAGACCAAAGAGGAGCAGAACAGGAAGGAGAAACTGTAATGGGTTTTGTCTGCTGTGGAGCAGAAGGAGATTTGAAATGTGTTTAAATTTTATAGTGACCACTTCAGCCAGGTGTTTGGGTAGCAGCAGGGTGATAGTAGCACTCCTGAGAGGTGCCTTGAAAACAGCTGACAAAACTTAGAGGCATGAACTTGGTTAAAATGCTTAAAAAAATGTTTGAGGCCTACCCCATAGGGAAAGAATGGTAAGCATTTGCAGTGCTGGATAAAAAAACTGTGTAATAAATAAGGCATCAGTGTCTGGTAAAGATCAGTGACATGTGTGCCTTGCTGAAGTAATTTACATCCTTTTTACCTGGCTCACCTCTTATTCTCTATTTGTCTTAAGCAGCAATCTCATGCAGAGAAGCCTTGATTTCACCATACCTGTGCTTCTTAATTTTGGTGTATACTACGAGTTGTAGTATGTCTCAAGTTCCCATCACTCCACTACTTTCTTAACCTTCCCTCTGTGTTAGATTAACTTAAAACAACTGGTGCATAGCAGCTCTCATGTGTTACAGCCAGCTTGGCTTTGGTAAGTATTAAAAGACATCAATCTTATTTCCACTTGTAAATCAGTGAGTATTTCAGGGGAAACAGTTCTTAATGGAATCTTCAGGCTCTGTTAACAATGACCCTGGCACTGAATGGCTACATTTGCTGGCTCTGATTGCTTTTTCTCAACTATTTTGGCTCTGTCACTTCTCCAGTCAAACTGATATGAAGAAGAATAAGTTTGGGAACAGTGGTCTTGGGTGACTGTCATGTTAGGAGGTAATCTTCCTATTTTGGCTCTAATTTGAGATGTCCTATTGCAGACAGGGGAGCATTACAGCCTTGTTGATTGCTGCACTTTTAGGAGGCAGTGCATTAGGAGCGTGCTGGAAAGAACATATCTGTCCCTGTGGGGAACAGCAGTTTTTAGCACAATACAGAGTGGGACTGTGTTATACAGCATGACTAGAAGAAGGTGAAGAAGTTAAACAGTTCATCACTGGTGGGGAGAAACCAGCCTCAGACACTCATATAAATCTTTGACTTTCTTTTTATAAAGGCCAGATAATAGAATACAAAGATGCCTAATTATCCTCTTATTAATCCACCCTTTTTGGCTAAGTTTGGTCATAATTTATTCTGGCTAAGCAGCGTCTTGAAACTAAATAACTCCTAACTTGGAAACAGTGACTTGAACTCCTGAAGTTGGTGTTAATCCAGACAAATAATGTGCAGAAAAGGGTCTGTCAGGGTGGAAGAGGGACAGGTGTGTGTTAATTATTTTTGTGGCTTCTTTTGAGATGGCTCGGTTGATTCAGAGAGTAGCATTCTGGTTTGATTTGTTTGCCTTTATGTTGTGTTTATACAGTGGAATATTTAAGACAACCTGGTTTGTATGTTAGGTTGGAGAAACCTTCTAAGGCATCCATGTTTTCCAGTTTGGTGATTCAGAGGGGGATTGTGTTGGCAGGGGCCACAGCTTCTCCTCTGTGGGCTTAAAAAAAATAAGTATTTAAGAGGTGTTTCCTCCTTCCTATTTTTAAATGCCTAATGGGGTAACAGATGTTAGTATCCTCTAAAATAGGTGATGGAAAGGGGGAATGACTTTGGTGGAGTGCTAACAAGGGGAGAAATTGAGGTGCTCCCCTCCCCTGATCAGCCAAGCATTGTTTATTTCAGTCTGATCTGGGTTTTTTTATCTTGGATTCAGGAAGATTCAGGCTTCTCAAAAGTTGTTAACAGTTTATTAACAGCTCTTTCCGTGGGAACTGCCTTGTTGGTAGAAGGTGGGAGGAGGCTGTTTCTGAAGAAAACAAATGATGGTGAAAACCTCTCTCAGCTGAGATTGGTGTGGACTTGTGAGAGTGAGAGGAGATCATTTGGATCTCCGGCTTGAAAGCAAGGTGAAGCTTGTAACACAGCTGATACATGTGTTGCATGCAAAATTGTGATGTTGCTGTCCACAGCATCTCGCTGGATAGCTGGCCAAGACCTGAAGATGAGTATGTATGTGACAGCATATTTTACCAGCTATCGGGGATGGCAGCTGTAGGAGTTGCTGGACGTAAGATTCAGCTCTCCTCTGCTTTCATTTGTGTTTCATTTTCCTTTCAAAGATGTCACAGCCACTTGATGAGACAGATTACTTCCGCTACCCATCTGACTGAATTCCTGTCTCTCTCTTGTCTTGCTAAGGTTCCTGTGGAGCACTACTTGCGTGCACATCTTTCTTCTCTTCAGCTCCCTGCTTGGTTCTTGGTGATCCTTCCCAGAGGGCTGGCTGAGCTTTGGTCACTAACTAGTCTTGGAAAAAATAAAGCTCTTGTTTCCATTTGCATTCCTCTGTCTTCCTTATGAAGAGTCCCATATTCTACCTTTCCTGTCTTCTCCTTTGACTTTGTAACACCGTGCTTGTCTGTTGGCTGGCTCCTTCTTTCAGTTGCACTGTACCTTCATTGTGTTCTTCAGCAGCCTAAGCCCTGCCTGCTGCCTGGCAGTGTTCTGCAGGCATACCCCCTCGTTGGCACCTTCTCCTCCTGCTTAGTAGTTCTTGTTCTCATGACATCATTACTATTTCTGTGCTGCTCTGCCTCTTTGCATATTTTTTTTAAATTATAGATAGCTATTGGCTGAAAAAAAAGGAAGGATAAACTAATTTTGGTGTCACTTATAAATACCTTATGTCTGTTCATGTAAAAAAAACAGGTTTTTTTACATTTTGTTTGAGACCTAGTACAGATGGTTAGGGGGTTCTGCAGCCTTGCTCCGCTGAAGGTACTCTGGCTTTGTTTGGGTGGTTTGCAACTCTTGAAAGCTTCAGGAGTGAACACTTACCTGGTTTCTAATTGTAGAAAACTGCAGTATTGTTCTGAGTTCAAAGAACTGTTGATTGCCCTTTTGATCTTTATAGGGCCTGGTTGCTGTTGTACTTGTGTGTCCGCTTTCATTTTACAAATAGAAAGTATTACCCAAGTGTGATTAGGTGGCTGCTTTGAATTAATAATACTGTCCTTCCTTGTTTAACATAAAAAGACATTTCTGTGATTTTTTTTTTGTTGTTTTGTTTTGTTTTCAGCCCCATCTGTTTTGATATGATTGAAGAAGCCTACATGACGAAATGTGGACACAGCTTCTGGTAAGTTGGTGGGGTTTTTTGTTTTGTTTTTTTGGTTTTTTTGTTTCTTTTTTTTTTTATTGTGCAAAATGTCCTTCTCTTACACCGTGTGTGGACTGACATTGCTGTGAATCCCTTTCCTTCTGAGTTTTTGTTTTTCTGCCCCTGTACTAAAGAAAGAGGTTGAAATAAAATTTTAAAAGATGGGTACCAGTTAGATTAAAAAAAAGTCATCTTGGTATTTAAAACAAAAAATGTGTCACCATATTTCCTCTGTAAAGAAATAAAATGGTCATAAACTGCTGGTAGCATCCAGTACCCGGAGTCAGAACAGTTTGTCGACTTATCTCTATTGCTCCCACCTCTGTAGAGGTTATGGGAGTGAATGTTGGTGTTGGGAGGTCCTCCTTGCCTTTGTGCAAGACCATATACAGTTTGAAGTGGATTGCATATTGTCTATTGCAATTCTCTTAAACTTTTAAAGAGAGGGTATGCTTCAGGTTTGTTTCTGTTGTACTGAATTGGCCCAAGGTCCACTTATTTTTCAGTGTGGTATCTCTGGCTGTCAATGAGGAGCAAATGTACTTCTCCACAAAACAAGAACCTTCCGGGGCAGGTGTGGAACTATTTGCTGCTCCTCCTCTCAACTAGGGATTGGAATAAATGTTGAACCATGATGATTTAATGTCCCATGTACATTATACTCTTATGGTGTCTGTTAACTAGAAATAAATGGCCTACCTTCTACAAGAAGTATTATTTTAGTAGCATAAAGCACTTCCTCAAGCAGCAGATTCAGTTAACTTTCAGAAGCGCTTTGACCTGCAACAGGTAAGGTAACAGCTGATTTTGTGCTGTCTATGGTAACACTTTATCCCTGTGATCTGTAACTTTTTCAGAAGTCCAAGATGAGAAGCATTCAAATATCTTTATTTAGAAAGACTAGAGCAATGTTATCACATGATGTCTCTACTAGCAGTTGACAGCAAGCTAGGTTCTTGGTGAGATGCTTAAGCCTGATGCTAAAGTGCATCTTGTAGTTACTCTGTCCCTCAAACAGCTAACAGCTCAACAGAGAGTACCTTTGAAGTCACTTCTGGTGAGAACAACAGCCAGGGGGTAGAGGGGAAATATGAGAAGTTGGTGAAGGTGTTTCCTCTGCTCAATTACTGAAAATGTGTAATAGCTTTTAATGTCACTTGCGAAGTGTTTGGCTAATCTAGAAGAGTTGCTTCTGAATAATGCAGTCTGGTTTTGTTAGCTCTACTTGTGGAAGGGCGAGCATGAATTTGAGATGGAAGTGTGGCTGAAGTATCCAGGTTGCCGCAATCCTCAGGGAAATAAGAGTGAAGTACTTAAATACCTTTTGTAATCCTTGCCAAGACACTTTGCTGTCTTTCTGCTGTAGCATGCTCTGAGTTAATCTTGGAACATTTTGACTCCACTGTAGGATCTAATGCAGCTGTTAGCTGGCAACCCAGAGTACACATTATCGAAGGTTGATATTATTTACCTTGTGCTGATGTTTTGTTCCTTCATGTTTGCTCCCTTGTTTAGTTTCTTGGTGTTGTTTTTTATGTTTTTAAACAGCTATAAATGTATTCACCAGAGCTTGGAGGACAATAACAGATGTCCCAAATGCAACTATGTTGTGGACAACATAGATCATCTTTATCCCAACTTCTTAGGTGAGCTCTAGGCTTGCTTGCATGAGAAACGTCTTAGTTGTTAAGGAAGGCAGACACTTATAAATTCGTCCTATAAATAACCAGCTTCTGGATATTGAGAATAAAATCCAAACATCAGCCCTTTGGTCAACTGTGGTTTTTATAAAAAAAAAAAAGTGGTTAGTAGTACAAATTGTTAATGCTCCACTGCCTCAGCAGTTCTGTATGCTGAGTTTCAGTAGTGAGACTGAGTTGCTGCTGTTTGCATGCTAAGAAAAACAAAACAAAGATGTTTTTCTGATGGCTAGAGATTTGAATCCCTTTATTTACTTTTGTTTTCTTTCACTGTTTGTCTAATAATCAAGAACATGCCCTGTTTACAAAACATGGACACTGAAGTGGGGGAGGCTGAATTACATATTGTACTATTTTGGCTACTGTAGTGAGGTCCATGTGATGTATGTATGTGTAAACTGGATGCAGAAAAAATATTCATACGCATACCTCTATGCAATCCTAACTGATTGCTTTTTAAACAGAGGAGGGAAATGTTCCTAACTGGAAATAGAGTTTAAAACTTAGTTATGGGAAGAAAAGATCAAAGGAAACACATTGCAGTGTGAAATATCAAAATTAAATCAAATCTTGATTTCATGGTCTGGGATACTCATTTAATATTAAATAGATTAAAAGCCACAGTAGCCAAGGAATGCTTCAGAAACGAGCATCCTGATTTAGACCGAAGCATGTCGTGTCGAAGATGGTGCTGAGGCAGGTCTTGGAGTATATGTTAGGCCAAAGAGCATTGGTTCTGTACACCTACGTTCAGGGGTTTGAGGTCTGTGTTGGAGGGGGAAGAGCTTGTATATGTGTGTGCAAAGGGTTGAGGTTGCCTTTCTCTCTTTGCACCATTCACTAAATTTGTGTGAAATAAAACTGTAGCAAAAGTATATCTTTAAAAATGCACATAATGATTAAAGGAAAAAGTTGTTCTATTCAGCTGTGCTTGTTTTTAGCCTGTAGTAAATCAGTTAATGTTTTATCTTCCTCGTACTCTTCTGTGATATACTTCTGCCTTGGAGTTGAAAAACTTTGTCAGAGAACCATGGGTGCTTAGGAAAAGGAACTGAAGCAATTTGCTGAATGTGTAGGCTTTGTATTTGTTGATGATTTTGTTTAATAATCTTTATATACTTTATAAAAAAGAATCAAGGAATAAATTGGTGAGGAAAAAAGTGGAGACATCTTCTACTGTTTTAATTACTGATAAACTTACTGTGAAATTAATAACTAGAGTAAAAATATTGAGGTAGAACCTCTCATTCTTGTGAACTTTAAATCCATCTCTTCTGACATCTTATTTCTGTTTTTTAGTCAACGAACTTATTCTTAAACAGAAGCAAAGATCTGAGGAGAAAAGACTCAAACTGGACCATTCAGTGAGTAGCACCGTATGTTCCAACTTTCTTACTTTATATTTATTTAATGGTTTTGTACAGCAATTGTGTCATTATGTGGCTTAATTTAGAAGAAATTACACTGTTGAACTGATACTTTAACTTGCTTTATGAGGGAATAATGCCAATATCAGTGGCACTAGATCCCTTCAACCTTGTTAACTCATTCTTCCTGCCAGCATTGTATGTGTGGAGGCAAGCTGTGTTAGCATAGCTAAGTGTCATATGATGTATTGAATATAACCTGGGAAACTACCCATTGAAGCACACTTGTTTAAAGGTAATAATTTTCATTCGGTGTTGGAAATTACAGCTACAATGAGAGTAATGGATGATTAGAAGTGCCACGGGGTTGTCTGATGACATGCAAGAAGCTGTGTTCTACAGGGAAATTGGAGGAAGGCTAATACCAACCACAAGAGGGAGAAGGATGCATTTGGAGTACTGGTGTTGTGGCTCTGATCCCAGATAAAACTGCCTGCATGTCTTCTAGACTTGCTTCATGTCACAGAATCAGAGCATGATCTGTGTTCTCAGTTTATGAAAACCCCTGTACAGCAGCAGTGGATGCTCTTGTACATTAAGATCAAAAAGAATATGTGACATTAACCAGGAAATTTGCATATTTGTCTTGCTAGGTCTGGCTTCCTTCCTTGGCTTCTGTAATTGAATGAGGTTGCAAAGTAATATTAAAAATCATGGAGCCCCTGTTTTTGTCAGTTAAAAAACCCCCTCTATTCATGTGCTATTAATTAGGCCCTGTGTTGCAGAAACCAATGCTCTCAGCAGTTGTAGGCTTTGAAAAAGAGCACAGTTTAGGGATTCACTTGTTTACTCACAGTAAGTTTTTATATTCAATAGAAAATACATATATACCATATTCAATAGAAAATACATATATACCATATTCAATATAAAATATGTATAAACCATATCTGGTTTAAAATGCACACAATTGAACTGAAGGCATGTACAGTAACTTCTTGGAAATTGGTTCTACTTGTTCCCATAGCACACCTTTAGAAACTATGCCTGTAGATGCATCTATGTTAGCTAGCTACCAGTAAGTGGAAATCTATCATGACCTCATGCCCAAACCAGTATTGTGTCTGCCTTTTGGCAGCAAATAAAAAATGCTGACATCTCTAAAAAGAGAAACCTTGCTGTTGTACCAGTTCCTTAATGTGCCTGTTCTCCTTTTGTATTACTTTTGGTATTAAGAGAAGTCATTTAAGACATGTTGCAGCAAATGCACCACTTCTTCGTCAAGGGTTTGTCTCATTAAGAAATCATGTTACAGCACCTTTAAAGCTTTCCGATTAGTTTAGCAGTAGTACATTTAACTAGTTCATTAGTATGTTAAAGTTTGTCTCAAATCTTGTTGACTTGCTTAAAAATGGTATTTTTTTCCAGTTGTTCCAGATCAAAATCGAGTTTTTGCCTGTGTGGTTTCCACAGGTTCTGTTGAGTTGTATAAAAAGTAAAAAGTTGTGTGTTCAATATGGATGCTACGTATTTTATTTTTCTTAATCTAGTCAATATAAATATGCTACAACCTCTGAGAAAACATCTGGTTTAGACTGGATGGCATTTCTAGTTCTTGCAAATCTAAATACCTTGATCTAGTGTCATACCTTTTTATAGGGCAGGACTTTTTTAATCATCTTTGTTTCTTAGAAGGCCTAAAGACCTTTCAGCTGCTCCTATTGGTTCTTGAGGCTTTTTGATGTAAGGCTATATTGGCATTAACCTATTACTCAGGTTTTCCTGTGCTAAAAGATACCTTTTTTTTTCTCCACTTTTTACTGACAAGGGGAAGAGCAAACAGCCTCTAGGGAAGAATGGGCTTCATGGTAGTATGCTGGCTCTCTGAGGAGTCCTTCTCAGCTCAAACAGGTTGAATGAGAAGATCACCCTGATAAGCTCCATCTTCTTCCCTGCTCTCACATTTCCCATGAAAATACTCTTAAGAGGAGTAGTGTGGGAGGTGAGAATACAAAAAATAAGCTGATACTACCTTCTTTCATGTGAATTTAGCATGAGGGTTTTACCTGTTACTTGGTTCAAAAAATTAAAAGGTATTGCCACTTAACAGTATTTCAGATAGATGTAATCCAATTAAGCTTGGATAAACATGTTTGTTTTTTCCTTTCTCCCCACAGAAACATGCTATCAGAAACTAGGGCACAAATCAGATAAAGTTGCAGCTGTGAAATAATCTCTTCCTAGCAGCAGCAGCTGTGCTCTCATAAAGTGCAAATATCTTCCAAATAAGATAAGCAGTTACACAGTAGGATAGAAGAGCTATATCCTGTACATGTGGAAGAATTGGGAATTCTGATTCCTGAAAATTGTTTTTTCCTGAAAAATTTTCTGAAATTTTTACAAAGGGATGAAATATTGCAGTGTTGCTTTTAATATCCATTGCTGGGTATAGCCCTGGATGGCTTGAACTCACTGTCTCTCCAACATCTCTTGTTCTCTTTCTAGAATGGCCATAGGTGGCAGATAATTCAAGATTTGTTGGGGACTGATCAAGACAATCTTGACTTGGCCAATGTCAACCTGATGCTGGAGCTGCTGGTGCAAAAGAAGAAGCAGTTGGAAGCAGTAATAAGTTTCTCTTGTCTTATTTAAATGAACACTGTTGTCTAGTTAGCAGTTTGTTCTTTTCATGCTTTCATCTTCTTGAAGGAAGATTCTATTGCCAAATTAATTGCTCAGAATTTTCTCTTGCATTTTGGTGTTGAAAAGTTGGCTATCTCACTGACCGTTGTTGTAGCAAACTGATGTGTGAACTGTGATGCCCATAACATGCTTGTAGTGTTGCTGCTGGAAGGGTTGTATAAACAAACAGGGAAAATGGAAAAGGATAAGAGCAAGTGGCTAGCAGAACAGAGAAATGAATATGACTATGTTTGTTAATTGACTATTACACAAGTAAATATCAGATCTTTCTTGGTAATGAGCATGAAGAAGACTAAAATACTTGATGAACATGTGAAAAAGATCACACCTTTTAGTTTCTACTGGAACTGATAGAACCTGGATGACTGCCGTCCCTGAAGATTTTTTTTAGCATTTAATGCTTGAAAGAAAAGTTCAGATGTCATGTTTATGGGGTTGGTTTGAAGATTTATACAATATGAAGCGAGCTGTTCCTATGATTTAAATGACATGTAGTTGATTTGGGATAGTTCTCATGTATTTGGCCATTCCATGCTGTTGGTCTCAAGTGGCTACTTTCCAGTTAATGAGAGCTGGACCTTCTAAATTGAACTGGATTACAAAATTTGGCCTAGTGAACTTTGGGTAGGATTGGGTAGGAGGGTGGATTTCCATGGTGCTTTAAAACAGGTGAGGGAAAGTTGTATTGGGAATGGCTTATCTTATTCGCTTTTGCAGAATCAATATTTACACAACTTCAGGTTCTGATGGGAGGAAAGTAACCCAAAAATATGTTTACTGACTACTAGCAAAACTGTTATGTTACCTTATTGCGTGGGGATTTCTACATAACTTTTTTTTATTGTGGTTCAGTGAAGTTATGGTGGGAATATGGTTTCTAACTTCAGAGTAAAACCTCTTATTTTTTTTTCTCAAGCCTTTTTGTGTCGTTTGTGACAAATCGGAAACAAAGAAGGCACAGAACTGAGCGTATGGGTGCTTCTGAGCAGGAATATCTTTTTAAGGATAAAAGCCCTTAAGAAAAAAGAAAAACAAAAACACACTTGATGCTTAAAGAATGATTTAAAAACATTTTCCTTTCTAGTTTTACTTGCTTTACTTTTATTATAGTCACAGGGGTGGAGAGGAAGAAAATCTCAGAGAAGTAGTAGTCTTGTATCCTAATTGCTTTACTTTTCCTGTCCCATCTGCCTTTAATGGATTCTGCATGCTCCTATGTCTTGATCCTTTTTGAGTGTATATGTTCACAGTCCTTTAATAACAAATATTTTGGTAGGTTGTGAAAATAAGTCTCAGAATGCGGAGATAGGATTAGGGGTATATTAATGCTGGAATATAGGTTTTACTTTTCTTTCCTTTTGTGCTTCTCTTATCTTGCCCTGTCAAGTTTTTGGCCAGTTAGGGTGAAAATACTGAGCTCATGGCTGAGGTAAATGACCTGTTATGGAAAGATTGGAAAGGGATGTTTTAGTTTCATCAGTGACTGTGGTGTTGTCTTTCACTGTGGAGAAATCTTCAGCAGTAATCTCTCTACATAAACACAACTGTTAATTTGGGGGGGGGGAGGTGGTTTTTTTAATATAAATATTTCATGCTTTAGTATGTTAATCACAAAGTGGATGCAAATGATCTTCCAGGGTAGAAGATGAGTCTGTGAGGAACCTGGATTCCAAAAACAATTTCAGATGCTGTAGCCAAAAAAACTGAAAAGCATTTCAACTTATTAGTAAGTCTTCAGTAACACACAGACGAGCTATTACAACAATTTCTGCCTTCATGTAAAAACTTGTTGTGAGCCAAACAAGACCTTAGGACCCATGAGGCAAAGTAAAACTACAATTCTTAAAACTGCCTTAAGCTATTTTCTCTTCCTCACCTCTAGATGAAAGCTGTTTCTGTGCTAAGTGTGGATTTCTGTGTATAAAATGAATGTTTGTTTCTCTTAATATACATGGAAGAGTTACACTTCCTTATTTACTGTGTTACAGGAGTCCCATGCTGCCCAATTGCAGATCCTTATGGAATTTCTCAAAGTTGCCAGGAGAAACAAACGAGAGGTAACTTGCTTTGTGTTTCAGTGGGTGAGGTGATGTCTGCTGCTTTCTACCAGTTTCTTTCTATTTAAGTGATGTGTTAGCCTGGCATTATCTCTGCAAAGAAAAAGGCAAGGCATGTTTGGGGAAATCTCAGGCAGAAGACACGTGGGTTTTAAGGAAAATTAATCTCATTACATGTGACAGCTTCAATTTTTAATCACTTGCCTTTTTGTCTCACACTGGTGAAGCATGTGGGAAGATGGAGATTCCTCACTGTAAATTTACATCAGATTCTTGAGACAAGATTTTTTTTTTTTCTCTGATGGGAAAATTGAAAGATGGGGAAGGAGTGAAATTGTTGTCACTCTCAAATTTTTTCTTTTGGTGTATCAGATGCCATGACTAATGTGGTGTCATAACAGAATGAATATTCTGTGCTCTTTCCTTACTTGTCTCAAAATGAGTGTCTCAAGGAATGCAAGAGGGTTCCGTAATCACATACACAGTCTTTCATGGTTTGGGAGTTATCACTTATAATGTCATGCAATGCATAAGCCCTAATACCAGAAATATCCCAGAAACCTAGAAAAATGATCCTGAAAACAGCAGAAGGACAAGCTTTCTTGGAGGTCCTTGTTTCTGATAAAAGTTGTGAAGAACATAAGACGCAGCAGTGTGATTGTAAGGTCAAACTTGAACCATGTAAAGGCGATGGGTGTAAGAAGCCTTGTCCAGAATGGATTGAGGGTCTGGTTATGGAGTCATCCCAAAGCAAATTGTTTAGAGTCTGTCTACCAACAGATATCCATGGCTGCATGACCGGAGCCAACAAGGGTAATGGAAAGGAACTAACCAAAGGGGAAAACAGAGTCTAAGATAAAGTTGCATTTGTAGAGTGAGCCCTGTTAAGCTAGGCGTAGTATCCCGTGAGAAGTGATGAAAATACCATTTATTAGGATAACTGAATGTCAAAGGAAAATGAGAGCCAAGATATCCTATAATGTACTAAATGTATCAATGAAGACAGAAGGCATACTTCCACTTCTGATTCTGTTTAGTATGAAGCATATGATTTGTTTGATCCTTCACGGTTGGAAAAAATGGAGTAATATGTATTACTGTTATTTTTTGCTTAAACAGCAAAGACACAAGCATTGCTCAAAACCATTGAGGTATCTTTTAGCTTTCATTTTTTGAGTGCTGGTAGAAGTTATTTTATGGTAGCTTAGTCTACAAACACTTCACAAATCTTCAGAATATCTACTTTCATTTTCTTGAATTCATAATACTTAGTATTATGCAGAGAATTTCAGAACCTTGGCCCATGCTCACTGCAGAACTAATGCAGGCTGTGGCCATTGTCCATCAGCACTCCTTAAAGACCTTCTATCAGGATTCAGTACAGCTTGAGGGACCATTAAGATATTGGGGAAGTTTCCTGGTAGTGGTGCCTTTGTCTAGGGGGTGAATTGAGAAGCAGGTGCTTCAAGAGGGTCATGTACAGCTTAGCTAGGGTGCTCTTCTGTGAGTAATCCTGTGATGATTCAAGTGCAAGGGTGTCTGGGGCAGGACCATAAAGTCAGTGATGACTTTGTTTTCTCCTCCCTCAGTTGAAACTGAGTTACAACAACTCTCACAGAAGGAGGGGCTGTTTATACATACTTTAGTTTGCCTGTGCCAAGTGGGAAGGGTGAAGGGAAGGGAAATTGCATAGCTTCTGGTTTTTAACATACCGTAGCACAGTGTTCCATCACTATGATTTTCAGCACCTGGGAAACCTTTCCCATGTCATCTGCACCTGCCGTTGGCTCAAGGATAGCATCTCTTTTAAGGCTAAAGAAACTTACTTTTGGCTGCAGATCCTCTGAATACAGCCTTGGGAACATCCTGAAGCCTGTTGGGACACATAGCTTATTTCAGATCCTCTCTGTCCCTGCTTATGTCTTCCCTCTATTGCCAAGACTTCCTCCGATATTATTTCTTACCTCCCTTTATATTCCAGTATGAAATGCAGACTCAAAGCTCAAAAGACTTTTGTGCAGGCCTGTCAGTTCTGTCCTTGCCATAGTGGTTAGCCGTTTATTTTGAGGAAAGTGAGGACTTGTAAGACTTGCTGCCAGCAATCTTTTCACTTGATAAGAAAGATGAGAACCACTGGTTAGAAGCATGGAAAATACAGACCAGTCAGTAGGATAGTTTTAGAAAGGTTAGCAGAGCTTCAAAGTTTACTGTAGTTTCTTTTGATGCTGTAATAGGTGACTGTTTAAGAAATAAGGATGGAACTCAAGGAACATGTGTGGACCCTGAAACACTTCTATGATGCATTGCACATAGCTAGGAGTCATATGAGCAGGCTTTATTATGGGGAGGAACACTACCTTTTTTCCTTTCCTAATTCAAACCTGGTTCTAGTAAAGATGACTGCAGAGTAATTGCAATTCCACTCAATAAGCCATAGCTGTAACATTAAGTTTTTAATAAAAAAGCTTCTTTTGTGTATGACTGAGAGTGCTTGTTTCAAATTTTTGGCTTAAATGTTTAAAATAATGTAATATTGCGTGCTAACTTTTCCTAATGTGCCTCTTTTAATATTATTTATTGCATGATTTTATTAACAGGTTTTATTTATTACATACTGCAAGTTCTTAAATAGAGACTAGGTACTGTTAGTTAATACAGATACTGCCTTAGAGTTAGTGTACCTGTATAATATTTCATAACATGTTTGAGCATGTAGTTAACCACCTGTAACCCTCCTTGCTTACTTCACTCAAGTTTTGTGGGTTTTTTCTCCTGCCTTCATGAAATGGTGACTTCTGAGTTTATTGGAAAGGGGTTTGTATCTAGAAGAAAACTGTATCTTTATAGACTTGTACTTTAGAACTCAGAATATTTGCTGTAGTCAAGTATTTTGACAAATGCCTCTTTCTTGCACTTTCATAATTTCTCTAGAAGGTAAATCTGAGGTTCAGCACCTGCAGAAGTTTCTGTTAGAAATCCTGTCTTGATGTGTTCATAACTTTCCAAAACATTGATCTTTCAAGCTGAAATTTACAGCCTGTTTCTTGCACAAAGGTATTTGCAAGTCCTTTTTCTTTAAAGTTTATGTATTTTGTTTTCTTTTTGACCTATGGCAATGTGGCAAAAAAACAAATCCTCCTAGTAATAGAAAAAAATGTCTTACTTTGAAAAAGATTGGAAACAAATGGCTAAAGATTGAAAATACTTTTTCAAGAAAATAACAGATAGTTTTGGAGGGGAGAAATGTATTCATCATCCGCAATAGCTGGTTGTCTCTAAGGCAAACTTAGCATGGCTGTGTGCCTTTCCATATGTGTGCACAGTTAATTGAATGCATACTCTCCTGGGTTTTTTTTTTGGTTGTTTTTTTTTTTTCCAGCAGTCTCTTCTGTTAAAATCAAAGATCTGAGGAGTCTGGAAGGTCAAGTTTAATAATGAAATACTTGCATTTTTTTAATTCCTTTTTCAAGGGAAACTGAAAAGTCAACAACCTATAACTTCTTAAAATTCATATTTTCTTGCCAGAGTTTTAATGCTGCTAGCTATGTTGCATAAATACTTTTGCAAGTTTAACTTTGTTTACTTTTAAATGATCACATGTTCTTTTAACTTGAACACTTTGTGAGAGAGTTGATAATATCAGTTAATACAAAAAATTCTTCCCAGTTTTATATTCATAAATTTAAAAAAAGAGGCCTTACTAATTGTCTTGTCAGGATTTGAATGTTACCAAATGCGGTTAGACACCACCATATAGATCATGTATATAATTTGTCCTAAAACATTGTTAGGTCAGCTACCTGATGGAGAGTGTTTGCTATTCCTGTGAAGTAGTACCATTGCTTACTGAAGGAGAATACTGAGCTTAAGGAATAGTATCACAAATCAAGTTCTACAACATACAGGTGATATTCCCTAGATGCATTCAAGTTTCTTTTGGCAGCTGCCACTTCATTCTTGTTTCATGGGCTTTTTCTTTGTAATAATGTCATATTAAGTCTCTCATATCTAACAAACGCCCTCTTTTATGTCTGCTAATGCACGGGGGCTGTTTTTAGCTGGTAAACATCCTGGGACAGAGAAGTAATCCTGAAATGTCTCAGGTTTGTGGCACTGAGTGCCTGCTCAGCATTTAAGAATCAACATCGTTCTTTTCAGCCTCAAATGCATGTATGTATCCAGCTGTCTTCACTTACTCCATATTGTGAGCATGTTAAATAGTAAAAATAAGAGGAGTTATTAGTTATTGTGGGATAATTGCAGGGAATTATAGCATGAATTCTCCAGGGATGTCATTACCTTGTGTTAATCACTTCATCTGTCAAGTCTTATTGTTCTGTGCATACACACATGGATGCACTAATGAGTAAGCAAGAGGAGGTGACAGAACTAGAAATCAGTCATGCTCTTATGTTGTCATATAGTCTTGATTACATTCCAGGACTCCTGAGGTGAATTTATAGGTATAGTAATCTCTTTCCTATCTGCTGCACTTAAAGAACTGGTATTTTAAATTTATTTGCATTTCTGAGCTACTCAGTGAGAGACGTGAGCTCTGACTGCAGTGATAAGCCAAGGATACAGCTAGTGTATGAGCAGCAAGCTAGAAATTATCATATAAACATCAGTGTATAATAGCTGACTCTCCTTACTGCAGTGGAGAGGTCTTTCCAGAGAAAAAGAGGGGGCAACCTAGTACTAGGAGCTAAGTATAAGTAGCATGTACAGTGATGTATTAAATTCTAAGGCAATTAATCTAAATGTTCAGACAGCTTTGTTCCCTGCTGCAGATATCTTTCTCTTGTGACACTTTTATATCAGACCCTATCAGTAAGCCTTCAAAGCATTACTCCTGCAACCCAAACTGGGTGATTTAAATGAGGGGGAGGAGAATTCAAGATATGAAACATACTTTTGATCAGCAAGGCACCTCCTTTCTCTTACCCTTAGGAATTCTGTGGATTAAACAACTTAACCAGGATGTTGTTCTTGAATCTTTCTGTTAGCTCTTCCCCACTTGCGAGGAAACATTTACCATTTGGAGGAGGTATTGATCAGAGAGAAGAAATAGTCCCTGCAGATTAATGTGTTATAGATGGACTGCCCATGTGTCTAAAAGGCTTGGATGCCATGTTTCACCAATGAAAGTAACTTGTGGAGGCTCAGGTGTTCTTTTTTTTTATACCAAAAGAAACCTTGCACCTTTTTCTACTTGTGCAAAGACTTTGTAAAGGTGAAATAAGTGAGATTTGCAATTAATTTAAAAGGCTAAAGTCTTTCTAAACTCTGTAGATGACTTCCTTGCCATAGTTGCCCTGTATGTTATAACAGGCTTTGTATCTGAAGCAATAATGGAAGGAAAACCCAGAGACAGACAAAACTTCAGTTGGTTTCCAGAGAGAGAAATTGATCTTACTCACTGTAGAGTTGTTGTTGAGGTATTGAGTTCTACAGGAAGAAATTCATTTCACTGGGTATCTTTAGGAGAGGTTCAACTGTTGATACTTACGTTTACACTCAAGTTTGTTAGAGTGGTAGTTGATGGAAAAGCAAGAAGTAGGAAGAGATTATGTTGGACAGATGAAGTTGTGGGATAGAATGAAGGGATTGTCTACAGAGATGACCTGATTTATCCTCCTCAGCTGGACACATGATACTTTTTACCATTTGTTGGTGCAATGGCTATGTGTGTCTGGCAAAAAAGATGCTCCCTCTGGTCAATAGTCTCATCTCTTTGTCTTGATCTACAGTGTACATTGTGATGAATGCATGAGGGTTTTGGATTGGAGCCTTGAAGGTGTGTGATTGAACATAGCGTGACTCATGAGCTTTCAAAAGTATGAATCCAGATGCTCTGTTTAAGCTGCTTGGTGGAACAGTGTTGGTGATTTTGGTATTTCTGTAGAAGATAACTTATGTTCTTTGCTTGTGCTTTTTTCTAGAATTGCAAAGACGGTGTATGACTCCTCCCCTCATGCATTTTTCTAGGCTGTCTCTGTGGCACTGGGAGGCTCTGCTGAGCTTTTATTTTTTTTGCAAACATGTAGAACTGGCACCAGGAGACTCAGTCAGGGCTGCTTGTTGTCTGTGCTGAACACAAAAGATGAAGTCATTGCCTCCTGAGGGGCCCTCGGTCCAGGAAAAAACAGGAAGCCCAAGGATGAAACCTCAGCGCTGAGCCCAGTGATGCTTGTTAGTAGATAGCCAACTGAAATCAAACTGACCATGACCTAGTGTTTAGCATTGTGTAAATTCATATTAATATTTCCACCCAAGAGTCATATGTGGAAATTTAGTAGTATGGTGGGGTGTCTCTGTCTCTGAGCAACTCTAATCAGGTGACCTGATTTCAGCTGGGATAGAGTTAATTTTCTCCTTAGTAGCTGGTACAGTGTGTTTCGGATTTAGTGTGAGAATAATGTTGATAACACACTGATGTTTTAGTTGTTGTTAAGTAGTGCTTATCTTAAGGATTTTTCAGTTTCCCACGCTCTGCCAGCAAGGAGATGTACAAGAAGCTGGGAGTGGACACAGCCAGCACAGTTGACCCAAACAAGCCAAAGGGATATTCCCTGCCTTAGAACGTCATGCTCGGTATATAAACTGGGGGGAGTTGGCTGGGGGGGCCGGATTGCTGCTCAGGCATCGGTCAGCAAGTGGTGAACAATTCCATTGTGCATCACTTGTTTTTTCTTGGGTTTTATTTTCCCTTTCTTTTTTTGTTATATTCCTTTTTATTACTATTATTTTATTTTATTATTATGATTCTTATTATTACATTTTATTTTACTTCAGTTATTAAACTGTTCTTATCTCAACCCATTAGTTTTACTACTTTTTTTTTTTATTCTCCTTCTTATTCCACTGAGAGGGTGGAACTGAGCGAGCGGCTGTGTGGTGCTTAGTTGCTGGCTGGGGTTAAACTACAACACCAGGGGATTTCCCTTCATCCATGTAGTCCAGGGCTGAGAGTTGTCTTTGAAGAACTTTGTATGTGTGTCTAAGAGGGCTTCAGACTCAAACTAGAGGGTTTTGGGGGGACTGTCTTGTGCATGTGAAAGGAGTTTGGATCTGAAAGGTTACCTAAAAAGAATGATACTAGAGCCTGTGTTTCCTGCTGTGGTAGCTTCTTGACTTGAATGTCTGAAATCCCTTTTCCAGAGATTATAAGAAACAGGCTATTTTGGGGTCATAATTTTTCTTGTGTATGTATGTGTTTGTGTGTAACGTGGGACCAGAATGTTATACACCTACTTATTGTAGTTCATTCAGTGGAATTGAAGTGATGAGGTTTAACTGCTGAATTGAAGCCTTCTCCTTGTCCACATTGGCCTTTTCAGTTCTGAGAAAGCATCTGTGTCTGAGAAGAGAGTTTATAGTATGTGTGTCTATTTTGGCGTACATTTCAGTGTTCATTCTAAGTGTTTTTGCTGACTTAATCTGAAGTTTGACAGGTGTGATTCTGCCCATCATTGGGACAGGACTTGTCTTGCTTTCTGTGGCCAACATAGTGAAAATCAAATTAAGGGCCCATAAATCTGGATATACTGCAAGGACTATAATTCATTTAGCTTTCCCTAAATGTCCCTCAATGGCTGGCAATTATAAATCAGTAGTCTCATTTTTCAAAGTTTAATTGGAATTAATGCGGACTGATTTAAGGTCTTTAATAGATTAAAGCTAAACCATGAAACACTTGAGCAAACCTACCAAAAAAAGTCTCAATGTGGGCATTAGTAACTCATTCGATGCTGTTGGTATGAGAAGACTCTTCCTAAAATAAACACAAAACACACTTGCCTTGTTTTTAGACTTGCTACTGTTGGGTAAGTTTATGGTAGGTTCAAATTGCTTGCCTTAATGTAACTAGGAGGAAGAATTAGTAAATGAAGTCCCAGATCTTGTACTTTCGGCTCTGTGCAATAGTTAATAAAAGCAGGCCAATAAAAAGGTCTCTGCTCTTGTTCCTATAAAAAGGTCTCCTGTTTATGTGATGGCAACAACCATCAATTATTTTTCAGTTGTCTAGTTTGGCTGTGAGCCAGTACATTGTAGAATAGCTGATTTCCTTGCTGTAATTTTGGAACTACAAAGTGGTTTTGTAACTTCTTTTTAAATGGGATTTATGAAAGTGGGGGACTAATGGTATTTGTCTGCTAGAGCTTAGTACAGGCAGGACCCGTGCTGTGCAAGTGTCACTTAACTTTACCACTAATCTTGGAGCTATAGCACCACCTGCTATTCTTGCTGTAAGTTTTGCAAGTGAAAATGGAATTATATGTTATGGTGTAGTGGTTTGTAAATTATCTGTGGCAGTCTAGTTTTAAACCATTAAACTTGTGCTGTCTGTGACTCAAATTAAATATAAACTGAAACCTTCAGAGTAGAGGGATTAGAATATAAATACAATGTCATCTCATTCCAAGGAAGAAGCAGCCATGTTAGAAATAGGTGTGGACCCAGCAGTCCTTTCTTCTCCTGTCTTCAGGGACAGAAGCTTTTTTTGATGTTGAAAAGGTAAATTAAAATGGTGGATTGTCTAATGCAGAGCACACAGATATTTGGAATGCTGATTAATGGGGGGGGTTAAGTGGTGAGTGTGGTTTTGTTTAAGCAAAACTTTCTGCCACTTAAAGGTTCAAGCTTAAGCACTTGAGTGAATAAGTCTTTGGGAGTAGCTTGCTAAATGTTCTTGGGGAATATGTCATACTAAGAGTAGTATGTCTTGCAATACTAGTAACTTTGGATTTGGGCAATTTGATATTCCCTTGTAAATTCAAAATTACAAAAATTTGTCTGGCCTTTAGGGAATATGTTGTGCTTAAGCTTTCAGTGGACTTGCCAGATTGGTAACAGCTGGTCACAGGCTGCAGTGCTGGTTGTCTGTAGATTTTTACTGTGAGTTGAGGAGAAGAGTCAGGTGGACTTCCAGTTCTCAATATATTCGTAAGACTTGTCTTAGAGAACCAGACTTGCATTGGAGCTGAGTTTTGTCTGTTTAGGTAGAGACTTGGAGCTCTCACCTAGAAAAGTGCATGTGTTTGAATCTTGCAAGGCTGGGTATAGGCTCTGTGGGTGTTTGGATGGGACATGTCTGCTGAGTGAGGGTGGGAATTAGAGCTGGTAAGTAGATGATGCTCTTGCTTACGAGTAAACAGTTGTCGAGTCTGTGGCTTCACAGTTGCTAGAGATGAGTGAAGCCAGGTTCCTGACTGACTGAAAAGTAATTGAAAAACCTGAAAAATACTATGTGAGACGTGAAGGGAATGAAGATGTTGGCTGGGGAGAGGGGAGGTCCCCTTCTGACCCTTTCAGGGATAGCCCTCAGATTGACTGGAGTTCATGGTGTAATCCAAGGTTAAGTATCACACCTTTGAAAGAAATGCCACGTGGCACTTGCTTGGTGCCAAGAGCAAATCTCTCTGTGGTCATAAATGGTTTTTTGCCAATCCGAAAATTTTATCAGTAAGTTTGAATTGGCAAATGGCAGGTTAACTGCTAGCAAGAGAAATACTCTTAGTACCTTTTAGCAAAATATTTTCTATTTTGTTGAAGGGTGAGACGATCACTGTCTTTCATGGTGGTTTTTTTACTTATGTTCAGTGTTTGTAAACCAGTTAAATACCTTGCATGAAAGATGTTAGAGGGGCATAATAGTGTTGCTTTGAATGATGTGGGTCTTTGTGATCGATATCAGAGTACCTCATGCTCTTGTTTTGCACTGTTTCACAATAACAACTTTGTCCTGAATGTGGTTTGTGTGCACACTTATGTTAATCTATGCATATGAACTTCCTGCCTAGTGACTTTTGAGTCGTGTAGCATGCTGGTTGAGATAGTTCAGGTTCCTCTCTGAAAAGATCATAATTTATCTTGGTGGTGGTACAGTGCAGATTGATTTAGACTTCTCCCATTCTCTTATCCACAGCAATTGGAGCAGATCCAGAAGGAGCTAAGTGTTCTGGAAGAAGATATTAAACGAGTAGAGGTGAGGTGCCCAGACATTGTTCTGACTCTGGCAATTTTTCCTTTTCATCAAGCTGTCTGCCTTGCTGTGGGGCTGCTGTGTTAAATTTATGGCATTTGAGTCAGTAATGGGAAAATGAAGAGATGATGCTCTTTCTTTAATTTGTTCATTTAGTTGATGTGTGCAAGCTGTAGGCTGGTAAGAGGGGGCTTCGTTGAAACCTAGCTCTTATGTAATCGTGTCTTTCAATTTCTTTGTGTTGGTAGTAAGTATTTTAGAATAATTGCTAGAAATCAACAGCCAATACATTGACCATAACTTAGGATTTTTGTGTGTTGCAGTGTTCTGGCTATTTGCACAGGCTGTTTAAATCTTAGCAGCATGCCACTCTTAAAGCGGAGAGGTGTTAGGGGGGCTCACAAGAGAGCCATAATGCAGAGACTGGGTAGGAGCAGAACTAGCTTCTGCATGTCAAAACAGAAGCAATCTGCTACCTCCTGATAATTCTCTTAATTCCTTAACGATGGGGATCTCCTGAGATTTTTGCTAAGAATTATTCTCCAAGTATTTGTAAACCCATCAGCTCAATCCTTCTGTCCTTATTGAGTCTTCAGGTTCCTCCTTGGTCCTTTCCTCTAATCATTACAGTGTTGTCATCTTGGAGTAGGAAACTGATGTTTCAGGAATGCATCAGACTGCCACCTCTCAAAATAGCATTCCCTTGAAGCTTCTTGGGAATCAGTTTGCAGGTCTGCTTCTCTCCTCTTGCTTGTCTCGAGCAGTCAGCACAAGCTCCCAACCACTGCCCAAAAGCCTTTTAGATTTCTTCACTCCCAATTTATATGCATGCTGATGAATTATCAAAACATAAATAACTCAGGAACTTCCCTTCAGCTGCTAGCTACACAAATTGTAACTTGGTAGATAACAGCATTTTTCAGACCTATTTCCCTAAATATTCCTCAGCTCTTGGGAAATAAATATATCTTAGCATGTTTCCTTGAGACTGGTAAAATAGGTCTCCAGGTCTAGGAGAAGCTATTCCCAAAGCTGTGAGATCCCTCAAAGAATACCTAGCTACCTGCTTTTGGGCTCTTTAATCAGGCATTTCAGTGGACTGCAGCTGGGATATGTATCTGGTGTGTGATAGTGACCTTGGTCTGACCTTTAAAGCCTGGGATCTCTCTTGTCACAAATATCCTACTTTCTACCTAACAACTAATGGGCACCTAGTGGGAATTTGAAAAGTACCAATAATGTTGTCCTGGAACACTTTGCCCCCCTAACTAATGAGCTGCAGCATCCTGTGTAGCTTCCATTTCTCAAGCAGATGAAAGGTACAGTTTCATACTGGGTACACAGCAGTGATTTAGTCTGGCAGTGAGAAAGCCAAGTTTATGTGCAAAGTTTGTCTCTTGTGCATTTGCCCCACATAAGACTGATGGATCTTCTTTTAAGTCTGGGGCACGATACCACCTTTGCCCTGTTGTCTTGTGGCTGTTCTTGCCATGACCCATATCCAGCATTACTTTCCAGCTGTGAAGGCTATTTGATAAGTTTGCACGTATCTCAAAAATGCAGTTACAGCTTGCTTGTTCGGCCATGTTTAAGGGAGGTTCTGGGTTAGAGACAATTGGATGGTAACCAAATGCATTGATTTTTGGAGTATAAACTCCAGAACTGCCTCTTTTGGGGCTAAAAGCACTGCAGTTGTAGGATTTCTGAAACCCAGTTGGAATAATAACTGAAAAAAAAAAAAATTGAAGAAAATCAACATTTTTTTCAGGTATAGTAAAGACTTCTAGGTGAGGGATAAGTAAATGTAGATACAGTTGGTTATGTGCTTGGAAAAAAACAAAAAAATTACTACGTGAACACTGTTTATTAGACGGTGCCTACTATTCAAGTTTTGTCAGCTTCGCTGTAACGTGGCTTTCTGTTTCAGGAAATGAGTGGTTTGTACTCCCCAGTCAGTGAGGACAGTACGGTGCCGCAGTTTGAGGCTCCCTCCCCTTCACACAGGTATGGACCTTGTAACTCAGAACTTGGATTTCAGTCTGTATATATTGCACTGTACTTGCTAGTCCTCTCCGTGCCATGCCCGAAACACAAGCAAAACTAGTTTTTGAGTGCCATAGAATATTTTCTTGTTCTGTTTTTGATTGGTGTAAACTTTATGTGGACAAAGCAGTGAAGAAAAAGCCATCTGAGTCTGCAGTTGGATGAAAAGTGTACTAAGCCAGATGCTGTGGAAAGCTGATGGTTTTAAATGTAGTGTGGATTAGTTAACTGGAGTCATAAGCCTTTGCTATGGTATGAAATACTACTGTTAAATACGTGCTACCTTTTCTGAATGTTACGCAGTTGTGCTTGGCATATGAAAGGTCTTAATTTTGTATGATACTGGTGTCCTCTGGCTTCCCCACTCAGCATGAATGGCTAAAGGTATGGGCTCACAGGATCAAAATGTAAAATATACAGCCTATTGTTTCTGTTTATCTGCTGTTTGTTTTGATTTAATGAAATGCCTTTCTAATAACGTATTTTCAATGTGGATTTTTGCCTGGAATATTGTGTAGTCTGGTTTCTTGATGATAAAATTGCAGATGCTTCTTGCGTCGAAGTTGCATGTGTCAGGGTTTGAAGTGCTCTACTTTATAGCTGGGTTTTTTCGGTTGTAAGAAAGCTCTGATTTCACAGGGCCAAGTTATGTTATTAAATGATTGTTTCTTCTACCATTTAATAGTAGAGTTCTCTAAACTGTTGACTTATGTTATAAAATTGTACTGGTACCTTTTCTGCAATTAGCAGCTCTAAACCTAATAGCCCAGAAGTAAGTAAGAAAAAATGATCTAATTTCCTCCCCTACAGAGATTTAGACACAGTGCTCTTGTACTGCCTAGCAGGAGGATTGCTAGCTAGGAGCCTAGCAGTATTGGCTGGGATTTCTTACCAAGATGCTACTTCTGGACACCGAGACCAGAATCTCTCATATTTCTATGAAGCTCTGGCTGGCCCTGAGGGAGAGGACAGGAATATGGCCAAGATGGATGGGAACAGTGTTTGTTATTCCGCTCTTCACTGCTTGTTTAATTTGTTGGTGCAGGTGTGTTTTTTGATGTGGGTTATTGCTGTTTTGCCAAGAAGCAGTTTTGTGAAGGTGATGTGATTCTTGTCAGGTTCTACTAGTTTTCTGGTTATTGGCTATTAAATAGATTGCTTGTTGTTTGCTTCGTGGTACTGCTGCTTGGGGAAAACTTGAGCACTGGTTGGGCTGAATTTGTTACATGTTGAATGCCTTCAGGCCTAGAAACCTTTCTTTTTTTACAGAAAATTGTACTTATGAGTAGAAATGTATCTCTATTACTTGAGCCAAGCTAACAAACAAGCTCCCAAAGAAACTTTTTATCTGTTGAAAACTAGACTAACATTTTAAGTCCAAGAATTTTGGTGAAAGAGTTGGGGGAGGGGGGGGGAATCTTCTCTGTGAGACCTACAATGGTTTCAGTCTACTGAGAATTTCTTACTTCTTCATGCCTGTTTATTTCACATCCTATGGTCAATCATCCTTAGTTTTTGCTTTTGAAGATATAAGATAGTGTCCAAAATATTGTAGCGACTTTGGATTGACATGCTTCACCTGAGGTCTGCTGGGAGATGGTGGTGGTTTAGACCATGGCATGTGTGGAGACCACGGGCTTTGTCTTGTCTGATCTTAGGCTTGTCTGGTTCTCTCTTGGCTGTGTCCTGAGCTTTTGGGTTCTTCCTCTGCTATAACATGCCAGGGGTGCAATATAATAGGATATTTAGGGGTTTCCTAGGGTATGTGGGGTTGTCTCTTTCTCTTGGCTTGAGAAGACCCCTTTTCTGTTTCTCAGTGACATTCCTGCATTAAGAGGTAGTCTTGAGTGGCCAAAGAGAAAATAGTGCTTGAAGGAAGTGTCTGAACAGGCACCAGTTCTTGCTGGACTCTGGCATTGTATGTTCCTGCCCTATCCTGACAGTTTTGTGTAATTCAAACCAATTCAATTACTTGAATTACCAGAACTCAGATTCCAGAAGAGTCCTACCACTTGAAATTAATTTTCTTTTCAATGTTAAATGTAAGTTTTGGAGAGTATCTAAAAAAACTGTAACTTTGATTCCTCCTTGGAAAGAGTGCTGCAGAACAACTGATATGAGCTTTAAAATATGCTGATTTTTTTTTTCAGCCCTGTTAACTGAAATATTTAATCTCCGAAGTGCATTTTAGAGATGCTGTGAACCACTAAGAATGAAATACAAATATAGTTTGACATGGTTTCACTTCCATGTTAAAATGTTATTAAACTTGAAGAGACTTTTTAACTTAGCAGTGAATTAAAATGGTATATTTAAATTGGAATATAGCTTAACATCCTGCTAATGAAATATAATTGTATAAAAATTTACTAATGTGTCTAATAAATAGTACAAGGTTATCATAGACCCGTGCTGAGATGAAGAAAATCTTTTTAGCCTTTGAATTTAAAGTTCAAGAAAATAGAGTTCTTTTGGAATTTGGTTTTATCTGGTCTCTGGTGACTTGCCCCTATTCATCTACCTCCTCTAAATCACAGGCTTGCTTCATTAATTGTCTGTTTCTTTTCATTGTTTGTAGCTTCCCCCCCCCCCAGCCCTCTAACATCCTCAAAATGTGAAATTACTGTGCCTCCCCCTATCTTCCTTCATAAGTTCTTTAGCAAAAAAACAAATACAGCTATCGTGCTCAATACATTCTTGGCTTCAAGAAACACATGTTTTCTCTTAGGCTTGTACAGGGTATGATGAAATATTAAATTGGGTAATAGCACAGCACTTGTTTACAGTGTTGCAGATTGCTGGGCTTGTATACTAATAGAGAACAAGAGGGGGAAGAATAAGGGAAAAGAACAAATAGTTCTGTGTAGGGTTTTTCTGAACAGGCGCGCATGCTATTTTTGCTACCAGTAAATGGTGCAGTCAGGAGATACAAATAAGCAACTTCTCCATGACTGCATGTTCAGGCAGTAACAGCAATAAAAAACTATCACTCTAATAGGAGTTTCTGGGGAAAGATTCTGATCTAAAAATTAGTTGCCTGGTAACTCTGCTTCGGTTGTTGAAATCCTGATCTCCTTCCCCTCTGTTTGTTCTAATTACACCCTCCCACCTCCATAAAGGTGTAACAAACAGGATTTATAGTATGTGTTTTTGTTGTTGTTTTTCCAGGTTTTTTAAATATGTCATGTTATTGTAGCTGAATTTCCTAATTGAACCTAATGTTACAGCTTTTTGAAAATAATTGAGAGGGAACTTCTGTAATTTTTCGATTATTTGTGTCCTGTTTTTAAAAGGGAAAACATTCAAGCATATGCCAGTTAACTCAGCTACAGGCAGTGCACAGAAATGACTTTGAATTTGTATTCTGGTTAGGGAGATGACGTCTGCACTCTTGAAGGCTTTACATCACTAGACAACCTGCAGCAAAACGAGACCAGACGCTCTAAGTCTGTGTGTTTTTGCCATTAATTGCCACTGTACCTGTCTCAGAGTGGAGTACTTTTTCATTGCTTTCCAGCCGACTGTCTTATTCGTGCTGTTCCTGGCAGGATCCACTGTATGTGTTTCATTATTTCATGTGGCCACATTCTAATTTAAAGTTCATTGTCCCTGACCATGCCTGAAACGTCTCTGTTTTCTCCTTTGCAATAGCTCACAGCAAATAATGATTTTTATCCCTCAGATTTTCTTGGTTTGCAGCTTTTGTCTTGCCTGTAACAGAAGCCCAATCAATCTCATCTTACAAGTTAACCACTAATGAGACTTTAAAATCATCTCTCATCTTCTGTTTCTAGTTCTTTCCACCTCCAGGGAAGCTCTATAACATTCAGAGAAATATTTAAGCACTAGTACCACTAGTACCATCATCCTTCCAGACTTAGAGGTGCCCTGACTGGCACTTCAGCCAAACCACTTGTTTTATGAACAAGAATGTAAAGTCTATGCATCAGTTCTGGCAGCTGTTACATAAACATCAATAGGTACAATCATCTTTTACAAAACCTGGACCTATAGCAGAGTTCTGGCAGCTTTTTAAAGAAACCTTCAGCTTTCCCATGCAACGCTTAAATCTAAGGCTACCTCAAAAGAAAGACCAAGAATAACAAACCCAGATAGTTTCTTTTCCCTCCAAGCCAAATGACATAGCAGAAGCAAGTGAGTTGTAAAGATTTTTGGAAACAAATCATGGTAATGTTTGTAGTGTGTTTTCTGTAATTAATAAAATGGTGTTCTTGTGTACTAACCTTTACTTGTCCTAAAAGTATTTTAAATCTGAGTGATAAGGGTGCTTTAATCTGGCTCTGACGTCTTATTGTGAGAGCTAGATGTTTTGCCCATATGTGCAAGAATACTGAACCACCTGTTTTCTGCTTACATCAGTAGATCCTTTTTCAGTTTTGAAAGTTAAATCTCTTGAGTTTGCATATGTATGCTATGTTTTGAAAACAGTGACTTAAGTTATGTTGTGTCATTATAGATACCATGTAGCTATATATGGTGTAGCATTTTCTGATAACAGTGATCCTGGCTGTTAGTATTTTTTTAGTTTATTTCTGTATTTCATTACTTGTGTCGTTATGTGTATCTCCAGAGATGTCTGTAATACTAGTGTCTGTCTTAAGCTGATTTCTCTAGCTTTTTTTTTTTTCACAGTGCTGTTTCAAATGCAGTGGCATTAAACTTCTCTCTCTTTTTTTTTTTTTGAAAAGAGCTGAAAACCAATGGTAGCTTGTTATTTTCAGAATGTCTTATCCTCCATATTTCATACAAAAGATATGATTTTGCATTCTAATTGGAAATTATTAGATTGCACTACACATAATAGTGTGTGATAACATTCTGCTTTAGGAGATCCCTGTATTTAAAAAAAAAAACAAACTCCCCCAAACAAAAAAATAACCTTGTGTTCCCTGTCTGTAAAATGAATTTCAAAGGCAAGTATGCTGCAGGGTGTAAAGGGAAATAGCAAACAGGTTAAAAATGATAAAGGATGGTTGTACAGTGATTTAAGCAGACTATTTCTTTTGGTTTTGCAGTAGTATTATTGACTCCACGGAGTATAGCCAGCCTCCAGGCTTCAGTGGCAGTTCTCAGGTAAGGTAATACATGTGTCTGCACAGGGGGGATGGGAGAGTGAATGCAGAGGTTGGGCAGAGATTAGGCACAACTCTGTCCATCTCCAGGGTACTGGTCAACTCGAGTCTTGCAAATGCTTTTTAACTAGTTATATGGGCAAACCGGAGCCAAGACTACAGCTGTCAGAATGACTGTACATGATTTAGTGTCCACCCTGATGCCATCAAAGAAATCTGGTGTAGTATATTTAGACATCTGACTTTGTTCCCAAAGCTGACTCTTCCAGGGAAGACGGGATATTTTTTGCTCTTCATCTCTTCTCCTAAGTGGGTGGCATTTGCGAAGGGAGGTAAATCCCTGACCCTTTGCATTGACTTGAATAGCTTTGAAAGCTTGACTTTCAAAACAAGAAACATTCATTCTGCAAACATACAGCCTTTTTGTATTTTGTCCTTGTTTAGGATCTTACAAACTGTATTATAAATTAATTCACAAAAAGGGTAAAAAGTTGCATATACAGTGAAGCCGTTTGGCAGGCAGCCTTCAAACTGTGTGATCTGCAGGGCCTCTTGAATGCCAAACAGCACTGCCATAGTCTTGTAGCTCAGAGTGGTTCGGCTGGGCTGGGAAGATGACACTGATAGCCAGCTCACAGTTTCAAAAATGTTACACAGTTTTGATTTAGACAGACAGACTGACTGTTGGTTACATGCCAGCTCATGCCTTTGGTGCTCTCTGGTGGTGGTGGACCATCTGTGGCACACAGCAGTATCAAATTGATAATTGAATGGGTAGAGGTGCTGTTGGACCTTATTTGATGGAGTAATGATGTAAAGAAAAAACACCTGAATTTTGGGCTGATGTGCATGTATGTGTGCATGCGGGTTTGGGGGTTTGCAGCTGTATAAATAATTGTAATTAGAAAATTCCATCTATTAGTCTGTGGGAAAATGCTTGTTGTTCCTGATACTGTGGTCTTGGAGGGGGGGCGGGTTTGCTTGAACAAAGAACTGTATCTCTACCTCACTTCAGAGGGCAAATGAAATGTGTGTAGAGATTTTATGTTCATTTAATTCAAATTCACTCTGATATGGTACAGTGTGTTCATTCTCCACTGACAGTACTTGTCTCAGTACTTTTCTTTCTATTTCAAAGACAAAATTTAATAGCATAGCTATCCTGCTGGTAAGTGCACAAAACAAACAATCTAGACTTTCTAGTCATTCTGTATGACAGCCTTACTTGTGTGAGTAACTTTTTTGTTCTCAAGAGTGCAAGATCTGTACTCTCTAGTACAAATTTTTGAATTAAACTTTAATATATGTTTGGATGGGGAGCTGAAAGAGAACTCTTGAAGTTAAACACTTCATTCAAAGGTAGTCTAGTTTCAGCAAGACTTGACCATAAAAATAGTTCTAAGAATATAAATTCAATTGTGCTTTTTTTCTAATTGTCAGTCACAGCAAAAATCATAGATTAGGCACTGCTGGCAGTAAGAAGCTGTGCTAGGATGGACAGCATAGCTTGCTTTCTCAATATAATTACTTTGTGCATTGCTCACAAACACGTTCTTAGGGAAGAATTTATATGCTGCAAAGCTACAGGATAAGTTTCTTCCAGAAGCTGAGCTTCAGAAGTAAATAGTGGACAAGTCACGTGGGCCCTGGGGAATTCTATAGGTAGTATTTAGTGGCAGTACCTTTCTTTTGTGCTAGAAATCAGGAGCTTGTGTGTAGCTATGAAGCTTTTCCACAGTTGTTGGAGGACTTTTTGGAGCACCTGATGGAGTTCAGATAGTAAAATCACTCTTCATAACAGAGCAATCCGAACTAATGTCCTCGACTAGGACAACCATAGTAGTGTTAGCAGTGGAATAAAAATTGCTTGGGTATGTTTTCTGTCTTTTTCCCTTATTTTTTTTGCTCCTGCTTCCCAGCATTGCTTAACAAGTAGCCAGGGAGCAGAATTCATAGAAACTGAATAAATGTTTTGGTAAAACATGAGCAGTTTAAAATGCTTAGCTGGGGCAGATCTGATGAAGGTGGGTTAATGCAGATTGATTCCCAGCACAGTTGGGTCACCATGTGCCAGCCTGGGACCTGCTCCAGGGGGATCTTCCTCTGGTGACCCAGCAGGTAATTGCACAGCAGGCAAATACTTCCATGATTGATTCCATCTTGATGTGGACTGGGCTCATCTGGCAGATCAGATTTGAGCTTGGGTTATATTGCTCATCATGTTGCAGGCGGCTTGTCTTAACTTGAGACTGAAGTGATTGCTCTTTGATGTTTGAAGTCATCTTGAGCCCTTATCACTCCTGATGTGCTGAGAGAGGCTGGAGCCCTTTCAGGCTGGTGCACAGAATTAATAGGAAGATGCTATAAAACTGTTCTGTTAAGCATTTCTTAAAGCTGGGAGATTTTAGAAAATTGTACTTAAAAGGTGTTGATGTAGGAGTACTTTCCAGTGTTCTAGTTGTATGTTGAGATTGGAGTTGCTTTCAAGATGGAACAAGCTGTGTAGACCATAGGATGCTGTCAACATGCAAGTGTGAGTCACAACCTCAGTGCATAGCCAGGGCCCTCAGTGGGAAGTGGCGTCTGGAGGTTTCATTGCTTGGGGTTTGCTTTTTCCCTAAAATGTTGGATTACTTTTCATACAGGTATAAGCAGAATTTGAGTGGGCTGTAAACTTAGTTTGTTCTTGTTGGCTTGCTCGATGGCTGTAATAAGGGCAACCCTTTCTCCTGCATGGATTGAGGGGGAGGTGTATGTGAATTGGGTTTTGTTAATGCCATTGAGTGGCATTACGGGCCTTGGATGTGGTCAGGGATGTTGTTCATTAGGGAGCTTGGTGGTTCTCAAATCTTTTAAAATTTTCCCATTAGCTTTGAGTATGGTCATATGTGAAACTTCTTAAATACAAACTAAAGCAAGGTGCTCTTCATGCTTCTTGTCTGGTAGAAGAATTTGTTCCTTCCCATTTTAATCACTAGCAAGGAAAAATACTGTATTCCATTTTGCTTCAGGAGGAGAGCTTACTTATGTACTTTCAATCCTCTGCTTCTACCTCTCACTGTTACTGCTTGGGTAGGTAGGGAAATGGCTTTAATGATGAGTTTCATGGACTTTCCAATTAACCTCTGAACTTCATGGTGTCTTCTGCTTCTATCCTTATTTGCTTAGCTTTGCAGAGAGTTACTGAGTTGCTTCAAAAGAAATAATTCAGTAACTAACTCTTTAAAATAAACACCACCACCTCTTTTTAATGAGCTGTCTGCCAGGGATCTAGGAAGTATTTGTTGTACAGTGTGTTTGATTTGTGAAGCTGGAAGCCTGGTATCTTTGGCTTCTGCTGTCTATCTGTATAAATGCAAGACATGACTTCCAAAGGGTTGCCGCTGTCTGTCCTGCGTGCGAGGCTGGAACTGGTAAATTTGCAAAGGTTCAGGAAACAAGAAGTGTCTAAAAGCAGCTTTTCTTGTTTGTCGAGTTAAAGGATGCAACACAGGACCCCTAAGGATAACTGTTGTCAGTAGCAAGATCTTGATTTCTTGTCATTTTACACTTCTAACCCTTCACATATGATGTATAAATTGTTTATAATTTGATAAAATCTATTGAAATGAAACCCAGGCCTGGCTTTAACTTTCTGAAGTGTTCTCTCTTCTCTATTCAGACCAAAAAGCAGCCATGGTATAACAGCACACTAGCCTCACGACGCAAGCGGCTCACAGCTCATTTTGAGGACCTAGAACAGTGCTATTTTTCCACCAGGATGACACGTGTCTCGGGTAAGTTCCTCTTGTGTGGTGTTCAGCTTCTGACATCAGCTACCTCTTACAGTGCCTAGTCCTCAGAAAAGACTTGCTTTTGAGAGAGCAGCTTTCACTTCTTCCTTGCATGGGAATGTTGCTATACATATTTATGTGTTACTCAGGTCATCCCATTTTGCTTTTCTTGACCAGTCTTTGAAGTAGCTAAATTTAGAAAATATAACCCTGTCACTTTGGAGGGGCAAATGTATTGCGTTGTAATCCTATACTGTGAAGGGCATAACCTACAATAAACAATTTGACTGATGCTTGTTCCGAAGATGCAAATGTTTGAAAGCAGTGGTTGGATTGTCTTTCTACTAGATGTGGCATAAACACAGTAGTTAAAAACACTGCTATTGAAATACTACAGAGGTATAAACATAAATTGATAAATTCTCCTGTATTTAGCATGCAATAGGACACTTGGATGTTATTCTTTATGTTGTCTAGATTGAGTCTTGGTTAACAAATGGCTTGGAGTATAGAAGCTGAGTGTGCAGCAGCATTGTTGTCCCATGGGGCACACCTTAGATTTAAGGCTTGTTTTGTAGAATTAGAAGCTGTTTTCACAATTGCCTAGATTGCCTCATTCATAATTGAGTAACACTGTGACAGCAGCTAGAGTAATTGTTACCTAGTGGATGGATGGTTCTTAATTACATGACAAGATTCTCTTAAGAAATGAACAAGTCAAATGAATGTGTCTTGAGGGTGAGGAGGGTTGCTCTGTGGCCCCTCTGGGGAAGAAACCAGCTTTGGGAAAAAAGTTTCAGGCAATGGCCTGTGGCAGGCAAGAGATTTGCAGCACCAAGCTGTGAGCTGCAGTTCATAGGAAGAGTGATAGACTGCAGCAAGGAGCGGGGAGCAGCCAGCCCTCAGGGGATAGGAGAAACCTCCTAGGGACAAGAGGGAACCAGGCAGAGGTTGCTGCAGCAGAATATCTTTACTTGTATCCTTGGAAGGCAAGGACCAACCTCCCAGGACACAGAAATCGGCAAGAGAGCTGGGGTAGAAACCCCTGGGTTTTTTTCCCTCCATGAGTTGAGTTTAAGTATTATTCACTTTAAAATAAATAAAAATGAGGCTCTGTTGTTATGTCTGTCTTCTACCTACTTCAGAGGAGTGACTGACTAGGTTCTCATCATGCACAACAAAATAATTTATACAAGGAATACAGCACATTGAGAGGGTGCTTCAGTAGCTGGAAGATTGCAGAAGCTGGTTGTATGTGACTAGCCAGGTTCCTGTGAAGTGCTAGCAAGTGCTTTGCAGAATACAGTACTTCACAGATCACACTGAGATGTTTTCACGCAGTGCTATCTTGGTGATGCATAACTGTGTTTATGTTAAAATAATACTTATTAACCAAGGATAACAAATGGGGGTCTTACCAGCATTCCCTTGTAGAAGACATCTTTCTTCATAATTGGAACTATAAATATGAATGTGGTGAAGCTGTTTTTTGTATTCTTATGCCTCAGCTGCACCAAGAGCGGAGGATTTGCAAGCGCAGGTTTTTCCTAAACAAGGGATAACCTGTGATACTTGATTAAACTTTTCTTCTCTTAGTCATACCTGCTTTTTGACACATTTTAAATAGGATTTAATGTGGATTTAAAGCTTTTTGCACGAAGTGCCTATGACTGTTCTAGTAGGGAGTAGAGATATAATGTAACTGTAATTATGAAATGGCCTTGCACTTTGGGGAAAATGTCTTGAGAAATAACATTTGGTTTTTCAAGCAGATACAGAATAAATTGTAGGAGGACTGTGTGCTTGATCTCTAAATGAGGGAAATCGAAGAGTAGCAGATATTTGTTCTTATCATAGTGTCGAAGGAGGAAACAGCCTTTGAAAACTACTGACTGATGTTTATGTGCTTCTCAAGCTGCTTTCTGTGCTGGTCAGGTGCTGATGATTTTAATTTGGAGCACCACTTTGTTAATTTTGCCCCTTTTGATCTATCTGACATGGGTAACTTATATGCTAGTACCCTTAAACATGCTAATTACTAGCCTTCACTGTTCCTTTATACGATCAAACATTAAATAGCATATAAGGGACACTTCAAAATGCCTTACAAGTGTAGAGAAAGGTAATAATTTCTGATGGCAAGGAGTTACCAGGGTGCAGAAAGTGATTATTCTCTCTGTTTTCCCACAAGAAATCACAGCTGTATTTTGCTTTTATAGATCAACCTCTTCCTTTTTTCATGCCAGTATTTCCAAAGCTTTCTAATAAGTGGAGGAGCTTTGTCATTTCATTATGCTGCTGATAAAATTACAGATAAGGATAACTTAACTAATGGGTGGAATTTGATCTCAGCCATGTGAGCGAGTGGTGTGCATGGTTTCTGTGCTGCTGCAGTGGATGCTGTGGTTTAACAGGAGACAAGGTGTGCAGTAACTGTAAACTGAGGTGCTGTGTGTTAGTGCTGCAAGAGCAGTGATAGCTGTAGTTCCCTTATATTGCACTGGTGCAAAAAGACAAAGCGAAGGTGGGAGCATTAGAGGAGGAGAAGTAGAATTGCTGCAAATTCTGGGGGTTATTACAAAGCCTGAAGGCTCTACCTGATGGTTGACTGCAGATGCATGATTGTATTAGGAACCCTGACTTGCCCATGTGGCATCGCTCTAAGTTAGGAATTTTTCCTTATTTAGGAAATAATAAATTTTGAAATGGTTTAAATAAAATTCTGTTCATACCAAGAAAAGCTGGGACTTCTGAGGAATCAGGGAATGACTTTCAACTGTCTACACTGTAATTTATTTTTAACTTTTGTAATAAACTGTTCCATTTCCCACAGAATATTTATCATCATTATTCAAGCTGGCTCAATTTCACCTTGTCTGCTGAAGGTCATAATTTTCACAAAACTTATAGTACAGGGAGTCTTCTGGTTTCATGCTTGTCTTCCTTCTCCAGCCCTGAAACAATTCTCCCTTAGCTCTGTTGCTTTTGGAGTAACAAGACAAATGTTTTTTACTGAAAGTATTTTGAAGGTAATTGACACCAAATGTAGACATATTGTGACAGAAATATAGGGAAAGGAATATATTTTCACCTTCATAGAAAACTAGATGTATTCTTCACAGTGCATTTTGATACGCTTAAAGGTTTTCTGTTAATAATCTATATGGCCCATGGGCTCTGGTTTTGAATAAAATAAATGAGCTTACCAGGAAAGCTGTATTTGTGATCTCTAGGCAGACTCTCAGCATGGTAGGTTCACCCAGCATTGCAGTGGAAAGACTTAATTTGTGCTCTGAAAAATCATAATGCCTTCAGGGAATGCTAGAGGTGAGAGAAAACCTGTTCTTGACCATGAATCCTCCCCAAATAACAAGCAGAGGTAGTGTCACATGAAAACATTGTTGTAGTGCCTTATGGGATTTTGGATGCCTTTGTGATCTGTATGACCTGTGGTACACAGGGTCTTCTCT
>JANHGO010000691.1:0-38859 GCA_024606505.1 Aquila spilogaster
GTGTGTTGTAATGAAAGATCTTTGGTGCAATGGATGTCTGAATCCAAATATCCTCTGGATTTTCTGATGGATAAAGCAATAAGGGTCAAAGGGATTTAATTTAGGACTATTGAAAAACTTTAAAGAGATTAGAGAAATTCGTAAATGTACTCTCTGTTATCAGGGTGGCTGTTGTGACTTATCAGAACCAGCCTTGAGGTGGGGAGGAGGGACTCGAGGAATTCAGAGGGGTTGATTTGGGACAGGTGTACTCTTGGGTGCTGCTACTATTCCCTTCCCCCTTGAGGAAGGATAACGAGGAAATGTTTGACGTTGTGTTCAACAATCAGGACTTAGGAATATGAATGCAATTTTTTGGCCAAGATAAATTTCAGTACTGCTAGCAGACTTTATTGAATTAAATATTTTTCTATTTCTTCTGTGCTTTATAATCAGAATTATCCCAAATTTAGATTACATCATTAGGCCATGATTCTTAAAGCTAAAATGCAGTTTCTTTTTTTGTTGCTGGTGCCGTTTGGTGGTTTGTTTAGTTTTTAATTGCAATTGTTTTCAGTGTAGTAGCTTTCTCTGACTGCAAGATTGTATTCTTTGTGAAACTGCAAATTCTCCAGCTTCATTAAATCTGTTAAGATAGAAATAATAAATGGATAGTAAAGAAATACTGAGGAAATGCTTAATGAAATAGTCTCTACCTTTGAGACAGCTCTTGCAATGTTATCTTTCTAGCTTTTTCTTAGTGGTGTCTGATTGGAAGTACAATATCTAGATTAGAACTAAGTTTTTTCTCAAACACAATAGTCCATAAGAGTTAACTATATTTTCCTGTTACTGACTTAGCTTCAGTGAAGATATGAAACTCCTATAAAGCAGGGTGAAGATGTTTCATAGTTGGTGTGCTATAGTTATCTAGCCACAGAATCATGAAAGTTAGATGTAAACCAAAAGTTTCCAGAACCAAAATACTGTTTTTGAAGCAAGATCATTAGTCCCTGGAAAACTTTCTTTGTTCTTATACACACATATGCATGAGTACTTGGGGAAAAAAATGCTGCACACCCCAAGGAATCTCAAAAAGCATGAAATGTTACTGTTTGTCTTGTTTATAGTAATGCTTACTCTATTCTATTCTTTATCTCAGGCATTCTGAAGTTGTTTATAGCTCTTGTCTATGGCATCTTCTCTTTTCTTTGTTTTTTGAGATTATGGGATGAATTAGGAACTGTTCCTCATGGTTTTTGCTACAGTTACTAGAAGTAGAATCCCAAAAATAAATGAGCAGAAACCTTGCATGCTTATTGGTTCTCAGGATTCCTATAGCAAACACCTTGAGAGCTGTATTACAAACAAAACAAAAGCACCTGATTTACAATGAACATGAGAATTGGTAGTCTGTGGAAGCTCAGGTGATGAATCTGAAATGCTTAAAGGAAAACTTTCCTTCTAATGTGGAGTATTCCCAAATAAACTTTGCTCTGTGGATATTTTTGGTAAGAATAAGATTTTACTTCTAGTTTAAAAAAACAAAAACGGAAGCACTATTTTCATTTTGGAACTGGATCACATTCTGCAGAAGACAATATCCTGTCCTTGTTGCGATTACTGTGTTTTATCAATGCACGTCTATGAGGTCGTTGTAACGGGATAGGCAAGAATTTTATCTGATTTGGAATGTAGATCAATTCTTGAATGTTAGCATTTCCTTCGGATTGTGACATCTTTCTTCTGATCAGACCTTAACATCTGAAATCTTGATTTTTTTTTTCTGAAAACAAACCTTTGTCAAGATTTGTGTGTTTCAGTTCACATGATAGCATCACACAGCAGCCAGACCTTGTCAGAATCTTTTCCTTGGCTTGTGAAATTCAGGATGGCTACATAGCTCATTAATACCATCTGACATTGAGATTAAGTATTTCATTTTCATAAGTGTTTAATTGTTGCCTTTGTCTGCATGTATGAAAGGAAATTTTCAGTACTTATTTCCCCCTATTAACGGGGAACTCAAGGCTCAGCTGACAGTTTTAGATCAGGTGCCTGTGCCTATCAGTCTTCTAGCTGCAGAGGACAACATAGTTAATGTCCCTGCTAAAGAAGTGGCAGAACCCTTCTGTCTCTTGATGTGGCAGTTTTCTCCCAAGCTGGGATCCAGGAGCGTAGATGGGCTTCTCCTGATAGCTGCTGCCATAGGAAAAGTCGCACTGTGACAGCAGTACTCCAGTGGGTGCTGCCTGTTGAGCAGTGTTTGGGGCCGAGGGAAGTGGAGATTGCCACTTACATCATCATGGAGGGAAAAAGTGTGATCAGCAACAACCTACTTACCAGAGCAGCCAGTGAGCAATCCACAAGGGATGCCTGACCCCAAAGGAGGATAAAAGTGCTTCACTCAGCTCCCTTGTTATGCTTTTTAATTGGCAGCTTGTATCTGTGTATTAAATATGTAGTGTTTACCTTGCAGTAAGCAACCCTGTGGAGTGAACTCTTACTACACTGTTTTGACAAAGTGAGTGCTGTTTTCTATCATGGGGAATTAATACTGGAAAGGTTGGCATATAGGTCATTTGCTGGAAATTTTAAGATCTATAAGCAGAGGTTTATCTGCATACCTTCAGAAATAAAATTGAACTTAAGTCATTGTCAGTGTTTTTCTGATCTACAATATAGTAAAAGCAAACTCTTCTTCTGAACTGACCTTTATATTGCTCTATTTGCCTCAAACTGGAACAAACGTGAATCTTCAAGCATGAATGAAGTCTGTACAGGTAGCGCAGCAAAGAAGATGGCCAAGTGCAAGATGTTGCAAAATGTCATTAGGAACCGCTGTCTGGCAAAATGAGCAATTGGGAGAGTAACTCCCTAGAGCATAGGAGTAATTTATTTCTTGGTTCTCTCTAAGTAAAATTGACAGTGCTCAAAACATGAACTGACTTACAGAAGGTGTTAAGTGTTACATCTGTAAAGGTGGGAAAAGGCGACAGTTTCACAATTCCTGTTAGGATCGGAAGGAATCCTTCTGAAACTCTACTGGAAAATAATTATCTCATGCTGTTTGATTTCTCTGGCCAACGTTCCACCACTGTGCGCCCCCTCCAAAGAAAATCCAACAAAACAAAGGTGAAACTATCGCCTTTCACATTAAAGAAATTTGTCAGCAGATATTGATGGCGATCACCTCTTTTACAAGAAAAAGATTTAGAAAAATGGTGATGTATGCTACGTCTGTCCTGCAGTACTGAACCCTGTATTCCTTTGACCATTAGGAAAATGGGATGGGGAGATTGCCTAACTCATGTAGTTAACAATTTTACTTACATGAGTAAGGAATGTAAGGAAGAAGGACATAATGAAATATTCTACTAGATCTACTTGATGTAAGAAATCGCTTGTGTGCACTTGATAAATGCTGCCTCTTACAACCAGTATTTGAATGAATATTACACATTTTTAGTGAGATGTATCTATATTGTTAAATAACTTCTGAACCATGTTACTTATGAAGAACAATCTTGACATCAGCTCTACCTAATTAATTCAAATTATTAAAAAAAATCAAACCATTTTAGTAAAAACAGAACTGAGTTTTGGGTGTTAAGATTTTTTGTGGCTGGTGGTCAGAGTTGGAAAATATGTTCCAGTACACATGAGCATACATTCTCTCATATACATTTTTATACACTTAGAAGAAAATTGTTTCAAGGGGAGAAAATTATTAATTTCTCTCATTAACATCATGTCTTCTAAGCTTCTGCTCATTTGATCATTACAAAATTACTTGATAAATAACCATAGTTTTTGTTGGGTCAACTAGTGCAAGAAAAGAAATGCGTTGCTCAATATTCAATTTCCAGAGATAATGAAGTTTATTATTGCAGAAACTCCTTGTGAATATTTTGCTGGTAAGAAATAAATAAATTCTTCCTTCAATCTCATGAAAAGTCAGCTTTCAGAAAAAAAAAAATATTGTGTAATCCTGCATCAATTTCTGCATTTGTACACCTGTGACACTTTCACAGTGATGGAAGGTCTCCCATGATTTGAACCCACCCTAACTGGCTATCAATATGCCACCTTACTAATATTGTTTTTGAAGGATTTCACCTACATTTGAGCTGGCTGCTAAAATATGACCCAACATAAATTCAATGCAGCTTCATTTTTCTTGAGCTGAAAACCTCACAGGTAGCCAGGTCAGACGTCTCTGGGCCAGCTGTTTGTTGTGCATTATTTTAATCCAGCAAAGTCTTGTGAAGTTTTTGATGTGTTGAGTTGTTGTTTTATTTTTTCTTAGCAGAATACATTAAAAATTGGTGTTCTGTGTATCAGCTAGCTAAACCCATACATTGTGTTTACAGCCAAATGGACCCCATTAGGTAAAATGGGTTTACACATTTAAGGTGAGGTTTTTATTCTCTTAAAACTGAGTTTATTGTACAGCTCTATAGGGATGATAATTTTCACCAGCTCATGTTCTGAGTGTCAGTGTGTGCAGGCTGAGGTGGTTAATCACAGACTGAGAAAGCTGCCTTTGTAATGATACTGATGCTAAGAAAGAATTTTTAGTACCAGAAGAAAGCAAACTTAAAGTAATTGATGATCAGTTCAGTGGTTATTTTTCAGTGCCAGTTGAGTGCCAATCGTTTAAAAAATATGGATAGGATAATACCAATGAAAGTAGTGTCTTTTTTATATCTGTTCTGCACAAATATATAAAGCTTCTTTTCAGCATAAATTCCTACGGTATTATACTCCTTCATACAACTGTTTCATCAGAGGCATAAGCTATTTCAGCTTTCTCAACTTCAATCTCAAATGCTATTAATATTATCAGCTAAGCAATGACTCTAAAAATCTATCCTCTACTGCTGGAAATACGGGCACTTCGGATAGCTATAAGTAATGGCCCTTCCTGGAATGGAAAAATTCCCCACAAAGTGAACAATTAAATGAGAAATCACTCTTGTTCCTTTCCCCTGCAATTGTTGAAAGAACCAAAGTCATGTTTTAATAAATAAGTATCATACAGAGGAGAGTCACCTGCAGTAGGTCTCCAGGCACCATAAGTGATTTGTCAGAGATGCAGCTAAGAGACATATGACCATTCATAATTATAGAAGGTCTGATAACAAAATGGTAGGGCAAAAGGAAACCTAGCTATGCCCTTCTCCCTCCCCCTGCCTCCCAAAATAATAAGAGAAAAAAGAAAAACTCAAAAGTATGTACCTGAAATAGAATTAGTCTTCTTTTTTAGCAAAATAAAGGCTTTTAATTTTTATTTTTCATGATATATTTATTAATACTGTTGTTAATTAGGGAAAGATAATTAACACAGTACTTTTCTGAGGTAAATGGACAATTGCTTTACAACTTAAACCTCATCACAGTCTTTGTAGAATCATTGCATCTTGTTGATTGATGGCTGGACTTGATGATCTTAGAAGTCTTTTCCAACCTTAACTGACTTCACTGAAACTTGTGGTTGCTGCTCTTCACACTTTGGAGGTTGAGACATGGGCTCAAGGGGATGGTCTAGCAGCTAGTCACGTACAAGTGATACCAGTCTGTTTCAGGACCTTTTGTGTGCTGCACATTGCCCTAAAACCACTGGACCAGGGCCAGAGTGGAGGAGAGGACATGAACATGACTTCTATGCTAAGGGCGATCAAATAGAAGAAACTGAATTGAGAGATATCTGATGTCTGAATGCAGGACATAGGATTTTTTGTTGCATGTAATTTACAGAAAGGCACCATTTATATAATATAATAGCTGAGAAGGATGTATTTATGCACTATCAGAGTAACTGGTTTTCCACGAGTCCAGAGTCAGGAGCTCTGGATAGCAGCTGGGAAGCAAGCAAAAGAGAAAGGTAAAGAGAATTTTTATTTATGTGCAGCATATGAAAAAATTTTTATTCTATTTTCACTAAAAAAATGTCTGCAAACTCTTTTGAGTTTATTCTCTGTAGGATAAAACTACTGTAGTTGAGAGGAGTTAAGAGTGTTTCTCATTTCATCTGGATAAAAGTCAGAGGAAAGGGAAAAAATGTTGGTATTTATTTCTTTGTTTTTCTTTTTTTCTGTTCCTAAAGCATGAGCAGATGACATCTGAGAGGTTTACAATAATGATTAGGTAACATACTGAGCACGAGCACCAGTACTTGGGAGGAAGTTTTAGGGCTTCTTTGTTTATTTGGTTCAGGAATAAAACTGTCTTGGTTTACATGATCCACTTAGCAAGACAAAGCTCTGACTTACTGACAAAATACTCTCCTTTCGTATAAGTTTTGTCTGAAGGTGCCATATTACTACACAGTGCATTATGAACTCTGTAATGCCCCCCTCATATTGAACACAATTCAGTAAAAAAAAATCTCAACTGCAGCTGCAGTCTTGATGCTCTGTGCCTCCAGCTCTAAGTTTTAAGGCCATGTGCAGTGTGTCTCTCGTCAGTGGGGGACCTTTCTGTATCCGTACATGTTCTTCAGGCACAGCATGCGTTAAATCCCCTTCCATTCCTTAGGCACTCATGCAAATTTCAACTGGTTTAGGTGCTTAATTTATAGGAAAGAAATTCCAAGGAAATTCCAGTGTGAACGTGGCTATCACCCTTAGATTTTATGATGAATGTTTTTGATTATTTTCATGGGGGGGCAGGGGGGAAGTGCTTTTGACATAGTACTTATTTTCTCCCTCTTTTTCTAATGAATTAAATGTAGAAATTTTGGAGAACACTGCAGCCATGATATTTTTCAGTGTGTTTTACTTTTCTGTAGTCTTCCATGATCCATAATTCTAGTAACTTATCATTTTTTTTTGTTTAGATTTACTACACCGCATGAAGAATGAACTAAATGGGAAACTACAGAATTTAAGATTAACTCTGTAGAGGTTTCACATTATATTAGCAAGAGTTCTGAAAACAGAATACTCATTTGACCTAACCACTTCTTCTTTCCAAGACACATCACATTGTCAATTTGTATTATAACTACCTAATTTGATAGTATGAGAGTGGCCAATTTGTTCCAGTAACAATCCCAATGACAAAGTCAAAGAAAAAAATAATATAATACATATTTGTTCTGCAGTCTTGTCTGTAACAGAATGGACTTAAACATCAAAACACTTTCAGAGTCAGGGTCCTGTGTGAAGGGTAGTGTGAAACCTGTGGTAGAGGAGAGGAAAACTGAGTTACACTTGGTTCTGGTTTGTTAACTTTCCTCATTTTTAGGGAGGACATGAGACCACAGGAACAATAGGTATAACAGAAGGTCCAAGAAACCATAGTGATTTGAAAAGTCTGAGTGACATTGACCCAAATATAATCTTTCTAGCAGTATGTTGGATGGGAGAAAAAAAAATTGATTTTTTTTTTAAACTCTTGCTGTATGATTTCTTAACTCTTGTGGTTTTACTTTTGCTTATCGATCGCTACTGATGGTTATCTCACAGTCAGCATGAAGTCTATCCCAACGAGTTATCTGCTCAACCCTCAAGTCTACCACATGCTTCCTCCAGTTGACCTCAGTTAACCCCTCTTACTCTGTCAAACATCAAATGCTAGCAGAAGTCAACCCTCTCCCTCTGGGACTGTGATTATGGCTTTTATGTACAAGACTTTGGTGTTTACAGAAGCCTTTGCTGGCACCGTTACAGTCCAGGCAGTTGAGACACTTTGGATACCGGATGCTATTTCTTTACAACGATGAAGAATCAGCCTCAGGCGTGGTCAAGGCAGTTACACTTTTCACTTCTTGTCACATCTGCAAAAGACTGAAGAAGAGATTCTGATCTCATGGTTCTGTTAATCTGGAATAACTCTTCTGAGCCTAATGCACTAATATCAGTATAAAACCAGTAAAATGGCGATCAAAATCTATTTCTCGGAGTACTAATTTTATTAGGGGAAATCCATATCTTTTGGCAGTTTGAAGATGAGAATATATTAATTGATTCATTTAGCTGCTCTTCCAGGTGAGGGAAATATTTTAACATTCTTTCTTGGAATACAGGTTATAGGTTCCGATTAATAATAAAAGTAGAAGGCAATTGGAATAGGTTATTATTGTTATTATTTTTACGTTTCTGGTATTGAGCTAAGGATATTATGTTGAGTGTAGTTCTCTGAATGTTAAACTCATTGGTAGGGGCTAGAGAGACCTACAGTACACTTCCTTTTATTGTGGTGTATCTAAAATAAATAATGTCAGACTCTACGTCTTGTTAATGTCATCTGGTATTCTGTAGTAGATATGGAAAATCAATGACAGAAGTAGTAGTGCATAAATACATACAAGAGAACTGTTGCTGAAGGATTTAGAAAAAGGATGACTGGACAGTGACAGCAGAAAGTGCGCATGCATTACAATGTAGTCCTTGATGCTTGTCCAGTTAATCACTGCCCAAGATACAGATCTGTTGCCTAAAATCTCTCTTCATGTTCCAGCCTCTCCTGCCCCTGCAGGAGGATATTGAGAGATGGGTACCTTTGCTGTTAGTAAAGCAGATCAAGTGTAACTCCCTGATTATATTCTTTGCTGAGATGAATAGGACTTCAGCAGAAGACAGAAATGGTACTTTAAGACTGGATTTTCGAAACAAGATGAGTTTGTGAGACTTTCAAAAATCCGAAGTTTGTCAGAATTACTGACCATACTTCAGTTTTCTGTTTGCATGTAATAAAGAGTTGCTCTGAAATAACTTCTGTGCCCTTATTCAAACTACACTTCTTGCATGAGAATTAACATAGACACTCTACCTGGATATTTGTAAAAAGGATGTATTTGTGCCTTGATGTTCACAGTGTGTGAAACAAGTGCGTGCTTTTAACTAATATTTAGGAACTCTGAAAAGAGTCTTGTTTTTAGTATGAAAACTCTGTGGATGCTGTTTATCTGTACAGCAACTTCAGAGATCTGTATGAATGAAAACTGCTATAAGTTTACTGACCTGCATGGAGAAAGAGGTCTTCAAAGTATTTTTTTTATTTCTTGGTCATTTGTGATATAAGAACAGAAATACAGTGATCAGTGCATCAAACACTGCTATAGGCATGCAGGACAATATATTATTCATAACTATGGCTTGAAGATGACAAAATTGATATCAATTTCCATAGAGATAAGCCTTAATAATATCCTCTGATCATATACAGCTGATGTTTGATTAACACTCACAGGTAGAATCATTTTTATGTAAAGTTTGTGCTGCAGTAAGAAACTGCTTGGTTCCCTTTCTTGAGGTAAAGCTAAAAACACATTTCCTTTAAGCAGCTGAACTTTTTACTGTGGAAGAAAATTGTAGGTTTAAGTTTTTCACAGTAAGTGCAAATACTGTTTGATGTTTTCAGACAGACTTCCTGGTATCCTTTCTACTAAAGATGGCATTACTGAGTGTGCTTATCATAACATTAAAATGATGAGGCAAAACTATCTTTTTGTCATGGAAATTAATGAACTATGAGTAAGTAAGACCAATAGATCTGGGGTAATTTTGTTGATCCTAGATTTTCACGGAGCTGTAGAGTGATTTGGGTTGGACAGGACTTTCAAGATCATCTAATTCCAACCCCTGCCATGGGCAGGATTGCTACCCACCAGATCAGGCTGCACAGCAATTCTGGTCTTGAGCGCCTCCAGGAATAGGGCATCCACAACTTCCCTGGGCAGCCTGTGCCAGTGCCTCACCATTCTCCGAATAAAGAATTTCCACCTAACATCTAACCTAAATCTCCCCTCTTTCAGTATACAGCTGTTCCCCCCAGTCCTGTTGTTATTTGCTGGTGTAAAATGTTGGTCTTTCTCCCAATTATGAGCTCCTTTTAAGTACTGGAAGGCCTCAATGAGGTCTCCCTAGAGTCTTCTCTTCTCCAGACTGAACAAGTTTAGCTCCCTCAGCCTATCTTGATAGGAGAGGTGCTCCAGCCTTCTGAGCATCCTCATGGCCTCCTCTGGACCCACTCTAAAGCTCCATGACCTTCTTGTGTTGGAGCCCCAGACCTGGATGCAATACTACAGATGGGACCTCTTGAGGACAGAGTAGAGTGGAACAATCCCCTCTCTCTCTCTCTGCTGGCCACCCCTCTTGTCATGCAGCCCAGGATATGGTTGATCTTCTGGGCTGCAGGTGCTCACTGCTGACTCATGTCAAGCTTTACATCCACCAGAACCCCCAAGTCTGTCTTAGTTTCCTCTGTTTCCAAGCATCATCCATCCTCAAAAGCAGTAATTTACTAGCAAAACTGCTGTTAAAATGTGAATTGGAAGATACATAGAGAGTTTCTTAATTTATTTAAGAAATTATAAACAAGTTCATTATATGCAAGAAAACTCTGTGGAGATGAATAAAAGTACACTTGTGTATAAAATACCTCTGAGAAATTTTAGAGCACTGACATTATATTGAGCATTTGTAATGCCTAAACTATTGAATTGCGGGCATTCCATAGCCATGAACTGGCTGAGGCTTGGATTACACGACTGCCACAAGGCATGATAAATCATCATCGCTTCTCTTATCATTCAGAGAATTAACTCAAATGATTCTGGGTTATTCTAGTTGTCAATAATGTGTCGCAATCATAAAAGTCCCTTTGTAGCAGTTTAAAGAATGCACTCCTATTTATCTGAAGTATTGATAATTACTGCTTTATTGAAACAGTGGTAGGAAAAAAATAACCAAACATTATTTCATTTATATCTTTGAGCGTGTTGTTATGATAGTGTCAAACTTCATCACGATCTTTTTTTATTTCCTTTCAAGTTTTTAATATAGAAATGACCTTTCAGCAAATGAGCATTTGCCAGTGAAAAATGATGTCACGGAAGTACATTCCCTTTTCCCAGTGTTAGCTGAACTACATTTAGAGAGCGAGTATGAACTAAGTGTAAAATCAATAAGGGAAGTTGATTGTTTTGTGATATCCCTCCATTTCCTCAGCAAGTCATAATAACTTGTTCTGGCTTTTGCAGTACAGAGTGCATTCCTGCTGTTATAAGCAAAGGTGTTTGCACAATACTTTTAAGTGTGTAATTGGAAAAAATTGACCACCTAAAGGTCATTAGATTTTTTTGTTTGTTTTGTTTTGTCCAACAGATGTTTGCAATTCACACAGGACTGAAGTTTTTAATCTGCATAACTGACAAGTGCTAAAAAAAATGTTGGCAGGAAAACTTGTAGTTTAAAACATTTGACAAATCTAACTTACTAATGTAAACAAAATGATCAGTTTTGAAATCATAGATCAGAAAGCATCCTCATATGGTCATAACAGTAAAATTGTTTTTGAACTAGTTTTTATTTGTAGCATTGAATTTAGAGCGTCAGGTTATGCTGCATGTATACCTTTTCTCTGAACTCATGCACTAGCTTATAATCTTAAATTTTAAACCTGTGGTCTAAATAATGGTGCCTCAATGCAGAACCCTCTCTATTGGGGTTATAGGACCAGCCTGTAAGAGAAATTGGAAGAAGAACCTTCATACTTGTTAGTGATAAATGTAGTTGTCATCTTCTGGCTGTCTGAATGCCTGTTATACAAAGCTGTTTGTAAGGAGATGATGAAAAAACTGGTGATGGGAGTTTTTCAAGTAAAATTCTGTTTAAGCCTTTCTGTCCTTTTTCTGTGACAGAGGAAAGTTGTTAGCTAGAGTCCATACGTGGAGGTGTTTTAGGTGAGTTCCTAAGGTTATGTCCTATCCATGCTTCTGCTCAGTTTTTTTCCAGAATCATCTGTGTAATGGAATAGAAAACATGGATACTAAATGTGTTTGGGTGATATCAAACTGGTTCAAATTGTGAAAGTGTTAAAAGATAGGATTCAATTTCACGGAGATCTCAATGAACTAGAAAAGAGTTTTATGTTCTTTTGACAGAAATAGGGTTCAGTGTGATGAGGTTATTGGACATGAGGATAAGAACATAATTAGGAGAACTTAACTTTGGAAACTGTGAGTACATGAGAATGATACAATATGCATTCACAAGAAAGACAGAAGTACATAAACAAGACACTCTTAAATAGGAATGTAACTTGAAAACATAGAGAAACCTTTAGTAAAAAGCACTTTGTTCAATTTTGGGCATCACACTTGAAAAGGATTAGGATCATTTGGAGAAAATCTAGAGTAGAACTCATGAATGACTGGATATAGCAAAACCAGTGTTTCCTAAGTAGAAATTGTTTGGGCAACAGCAGTGGAAGCTAAGTGGGCTCACAGTAATTCCTCAGATCTATGGTAGTCACTGCAACAAAGATGATCCATCGATGGTTATGTGGAAGATGAAAAATATGTATAAAATATATCAAGGGATGATCTGAGTTCTTATAGCTTGATAATAAGAGTGCAGAAGCGTTGAAGTGCTTTTTAGGGAAACTGAGGAAGCATCGTTTTAGTAAGTCTTTTGGAGCAGGCTATGCAAACGTATTTCTGAGTCACAAGAAAAGAAGTGGTGGATTAAATGAGCTAAGACCCTTTCTACTTTAGATTTTCCATATTATGTGATTAGTATGGGTTAATACTCATACCGTGTCCTTATGCCTAAACTTTTTTGGAACCATCATCTATCTCACTGAAATCACCGGGACAAAACTCTAATCCTCAAGCAACTGGAATAAACTTGTCTGCTATGACTTCAAAATTCTTATGTTATCCTTCAGCAGAGTTGAGTGAATTATTTGTACTAGTAAAAATGATAATGTGAAATGATTGCTCCCTCTTCTACACTGAAAGTAGGCACAATTGTATGAAATTTATCTGGCCCCAAATAACTGGAGAATCCTTGTACAATGTGCTTAGAAACATAAACTGGGCTTTGAAATTACTGTCATTTGTGTGTGTAGGATTTATTTACTTATAGTTCTGCTATATTTTTACTGCATTGACTCATGCTTTTTATATTGTTGGGCTGAAGTGAATGCTGAGTTTTACCTTTTTAACTCCCTTGGTACTACAGATTGTGTGGATAAATGCCATTTTTCCCCTTAAGCTTTGGTATGCTTCCTCTGCTCAAAATTGCAGTATCAAGTACTGCAGTTGAAAAGTTTTCCTTAATGGGACTTGAGTATTTTCAATATTGAATACAAGAACGAGAAAATGAGTTTGCTTACATATAGGGATATTCACCGCAGACAATCCAAATGCGTTTTGGTTCAATTCAGATTGGAATGAAACTTGAGAAGTTAAAGTTCTAGTATCTTGTACAATCTCTCAGTTTTCTGCTCTGTTTCATGTCGATTCTGCAATACCTGTTACTTCTGTCCTGCTCTGCAAAAATTATATAAGTGCTAATAGTGGATTTCAGAATAGAAAAACAGCTTAGTAAAAGCTGAATCCTACAATTCTGCTAAAAGCAACTTTGTATATGTGCTGTAAAAATCACAAACTTTTTAGTGCAGTAATTCTTGAATTATCTCCCCCTAGTTACTGAAAATGTAGGATCCTCTAAATATCAGTAAAGTGGAATGTACAAAATTGTGTTTTCGATAAACTGTGAAAACAGTTTTGCAGAATGAAAAAGATTTGCAGAATGAATGAAGTTATCCTACCAGGATAGCAAAGTATTTTAGTCCAAGAAAATTGTGTCGGTGTTGGACATTCTGTATCGTGTTTGAGCAAAACAATGTAATACTAGACTGGAATGCTCTCTAAAACCTTCTCTAAAACCTAGCTGTATTGCATTTCACTTTGTGGCTGGTAGCACATTCGCACTGAGAAGCTTTCAGCTACGCTTGACAGCAACCAGTATGCTCTCCTCTCAAAGCTGGGGAAATTTGCTTGCAAAATCTCAAGTCAGAAAAGATCATGGAACAGAACCCATCAATGGGATCTGCATGAAAGTTTGATCTGGGAAAATCAGATGATTATGGATCTTAATGTAGCTATTAGAATTTCTTAGTGAGCTGCTAATTACATGTTAGAGAAGCAATTTGTAGTTGTCTTAGAACAACTCCAGGTGTCACAGGTGTTGCCCACTTGCTGTCTGCACTGTCTGATCTCTGCTTAAAAACAGAGGAAATAACAGTGTAAAGGAAATGAATGGTGCTAATGTGGATTAGTAGCTAGTACTGGTTTTACCTTGAAGAGCAAGATATGTTTGCATAAGATCTGTGCAGTCATATAAAAACTTTACATGAAGATAGTGCATTAAAATATTCATGTACAGTAATATGGATAATAGTGTTCTTTTTCTATATATATCACATTATATTAGGTGGAAGTAATATAAAGTGTTTTGCTGCTTTATGACTATAAATTTTGACAAAGACATAACGCATAAAAATAGTCCAAATTTTACACAGAATCGTAGGGGTTGGAAGGGACCTCTGGAGATCATCAAGTCTTACCTCCCTGCTAAAGCAGGTTCCCTAGAGTAGGTTACACAGGAAAGCATCCAGGTGGGTTCTGAGTATCTCCAGAGGAGATTGTACAACCTCTCTGGGCAGCTTGCTCCATGCTCTGTCACCATCAAAGTGAAGAAGGTTTTCCTCATGTTCATACAGAACTTCCTACATTTCAGTTTGTGCCCATTGCCCCTTGTTCTGTTTTTGGGCACCATTGAAAAGAGTCTGACCCCATCCTCTTGACTCCTTCCCATTAGATATTTGGAAGCATTGATAAGATCCCCCCTTGGTATTCTCTTCTCCGGGACAAACAGTCCTAGATCTCTCGGCCTTTCTTCATAAGGGAGATGCTCCAGGCCCCTCATCATCTTTGTGGCCCTCTGCTGGACTCTCTCTATAAATTCCCTGTCTTTCTTGAGCTGCGGAGCCCAGAACTGGACATAGTACTGACTGAATATAAGCAAGGGTTGTAATCTGTTCTAACAGCTAATTACAGCTTTGGGGACCCACTACTCATGATTTCAATTGCTTGTTTCTTCAACAAAGAAAATTTTAGATGATAGGTGGACGTGCAAGCCCAGTGAGCTCAGATACTCAGTGTATTTTTGGTATCAATTAATTTATGTCTAAACTGATTATAACTACATTTAAAAAATCCCTTCTGGGCTGAAACAATTAACGATGCATCTGCACATGGTTTTATGTATTTCAGAATGCATTTATATTTACACAAAGTCAGTACAACAATGCAGAAGTACAATGGGAGGCAGCAGCTAAAACAGTTACCGAAAGAAAATATTTAAGGGCCCATATCCAGTACCTGAATTGAAAGATTTTTTTTTCCCTCATGATTCTCTTTGATTTTGTGAAGATTTATAGGAGGTGACAGGCTGAATGCATATTTCAGTGTTAATACTCCAAAGGCTGTATTGCTTTAAACAACTTTGTGCGGGGAAAAGTTCAGAAAATTTCTGCTCTACTCCAACACAGTTTTGAAATTATTGTTTACAGTTTGAGTTAAATTGTAGTCAACCTAAAAATGATGCCTGGCTAGCTCTAGCAGTTGGAAGCAGTGCCAGAACTTCTCAAGCACTGAACTTTAAATGAATAAACAAAAGATACTAATCTATGAAGAGAGAAACCCGCTGGGCTACAAGTCGAATGCTCGTTCAAAGCTTTCAGTGTAATACTGCATTCTTTTAAAACTCTTACAAGTTTCAGTTGTAACTGTTTTTGAGAAAGTTGGACTGTGAGTATTTTATTTCCTGGAAAAAGTCTTTCTCCGAAAAGGGAACGACCTTTAAAACACTGAAGGAAGAACTCTTTTGAGACTCAGATTTTGTACTGTGTTCACTGCTGGCACTTGGTAGCACAGTGTCTACCCAAGAAAGTGTGAAAAACACATCTTTTTTTTTTTTTTCCTTTCAACTTTTAAGGAGGGGAAGGTTAACGTTCTCTAAAAGAAAAGAGAAAGAAAAGAAGAAAAAGAAAATATTTTGGTAATTGCACTCGATCAGGAAATATTACAGAGAAATTGTGTTCATTTTTTGAGTTGTATGGCACTGGGAAGTCAGAACATTTGATAATCTGTCCTGTAGTTTTACCCTTTTTGCTGTCCTCTGCAGTATTTGCATGTAGATTGTTTTTTGCTGCACTGAACCTGTTATTGGGAAACATTTCATTTTGTCTGCCTGTTTCTTAGAATATGTTTTTAATTTCAGGAATTAATGGCAAATTGATTATGCAAACATTTCATTTGGATAGACGCCATCAAGGCTGTGCTTTGAGCTGTGATTGGCTAGACGTATCATATTGTTTCTGATCCCAGGGTGAATGAACACTTAAAACACTTCTGCTGTGAACAAACTTCGTTACGGATGTAAAATTAATTGCCTACGAGTTCTTTCTCATAACATCTTTGATGTTCAATTTCTTTGAACGTTCACGCCAATTAAAATCTGTCTCTCAAGAAATCCAAAAGCAGAAAAGGCCAAACGTTACAAAAGCAACTTTCTTGAAAAACTCTTCTGTGCAATCCTAGAACAATTCTTGGAACATTAGAGTCTAATTTACTGCTAATGTTGAAAATATTGGTATTTCAAAGTTGTCATTGTCAGCCACAGCATATTTTGCATATATTAGAAAATAAAGTAATAGTTACAGTGATGCTAAAAATAAATCAAAGCCTCCCTCTCTTTTAATAAAGTACTGTTTGACCCTCGTCTAAGAGAAGAGGCCTCTGTATCCTTTGTCGCTTAGTAAACTGGCAGTGTGCTGTTATTCCACTGGGCAATGCATGTACAGCCACTGAAATGAGGTCACTTTGTGTGAAACCGTAATAGCAGAATCCGCCTGAAAACCGGTCATTTAAAGCTTCTCTCTCCATTCATCTGTGGCTTTTCCGATAACTGGAATTGGGTAGTGCCCAGGCGGCAGTGCCTGTGGGGCTGCAGCAGGATCCCAGCCCTGACCTGAGGCGGCAGCTCCAGCACTGCACAGAACCCAGCTGGGAGAGCCAGGCGAGGGGCGCTCCCGCAGGGTGGGATTGAGCATTTTGCTCACCCGTGGGTTTGCAGCAATTTGTTTAAATGGCCAAAGCACTGCAATACAACTAGAGAGCGGAGAGTGGGTTTGCAGCCTACGAGAAGGCAAAGGATAACTTCGCTGGCTTTTAAGGTGGTCTGTACTCTTCCTGTTTCTTAGAAAGCCAAGGTGTTGACAGCACAGACCAGCCATGGAAGTCGAAGTTCTGAAATAATCTGCTTTCTCTCTCACTTGACCTTGTTCACAGTGCTGATGGCAGAGGTGAGCTGCTGGCTCTTCTCACTGAGGCTCCCAGCTGGGGGGGCTCACATAGCTGACAGGGCAAATGATTGAGGCCACAGTGTCAGCAAAATGATCGGAGTAGGACTTGCACGCTGCAGGAGGAGTGGCATGGAGTGCCTGATGGAGGCAGGGACAGGACCTGGGGCTGTCATCCTTGTCACTCAGCTGACCTCGCCAGACCTACAGTTTCCTTAAGACTGAATTGTGCTGAATATGATTAATTTTTTCTCTACTTGTTGTCATACAGGGTGTCTCTTTTCCGTATAACTGTTGTAGAGCATATGCAAGCTTTACTCAGTATTTTGTAACATGCAGTGTCACTGTAATTGTCTGAACCTTAATCATCCAAAATTACTTGTTATCCAAAGAAGGGTCTTGTCCCCTGACACATCTGTTGCTTAGAATGAAAACTATCTTGATTATCGAGATGCTTTAAACCTCCATTCCTCTTCACATTTCCCTCTGGGAACGTGCTGTAGTCCAGGTCACTTCTTACTATGCATAGGTACAAAGTTTTGCAAGTTAAATAGTTTTAAACAGTGCAGGTTGCTGAACAGGAGCTGCATAAATAACGGAGCTTGTCCTCCAGAGACCCACTACAGCAGACAGTGTACCGCTTTTTTACGTTTTGCATAAACTTTTCTCTGATTGCTGCCTGACATGATTTACCTACTCGATTTTTTTTTTTAATCCCTTTGCTCCTCTTATTCTCTCAGTTCCTTCCTAGGAAAGAAATTGTGCAAATGTTTCATGGAGAGTTTTCAACAAACATCTTTCAGAACACAGAAACAGTTTCACCACTTATGTCGCTGTGTGGTTTTTGTCTCATTTTATACATTTGAGAAACACAATTTTCATTCAAGCAAATGGTCACCAAAACAGTTACAAGCTCTTCTAGACATGGATTTCATAGATGTTTTTATTGTCTTTAATGAAAAGGGGCATTGTCTGATGCGATGGGAAAAATTAAAGTTGTCCAGACTTCACAGTCCTTCCAGATATAATGAAACTAAACAGAAGGATGTGTTGTGTACACCTTATTCTAAAGCCTGAGATGCACTCTTCTATAAATAACGTTTGACTCTTGAGAGATGAGAAAATTATTTTTTTTCACTTTTAGAAATCCAAAAACCAGTGTGAATTTCACCTATCTAATATGGCAAAATGTTTGAATCAATTTGTGCAGTCCAAATCTCATAGAAAATGATGAGAACCAGGAATTTAAAGCATGAAACCTAGAGAAAGTCTAATCTGCTTGGAGAATGTCTTTCGAGCAAAGCATAAGATAAATTATTCAATGTGATGTGATTTATTTGCTTGGCTTGAAAACCTTCCATGATGTTACTTTTTCAGTTCAACAAATCTAATAATTTGACTTTTAGGAGCATCAACTTATCTTCCTCTCATTACATCATGATGCTTTTACAGTATGTCCTGCTTGTTTTACCAAGTAATTGTTTCTATCAGCATTATTTTCTCCCTTCTTATCCATCATCTCTCCGATAACATCCCATTTCTTTGCCAGCTCTGTTTCACAGTGCCTGCATCATATTAATAATAGCACAGATGGGAAAGTTCTGTGAGGTCATTCAGTACAATCCATTTCCTGATGCAATGTTGGGCTTTTATATTTTTTCCAATATATATGTAGCCCGATGGTAAGTGAGTCAAGTGACTGGATTTTCACAATCTCATTCAAGTCTTAATGCAGTATTTTTTCTTCTCCCTTTCTCCTTTCTGCGTTTTTATGTTTTGTTTTGCTTTTTTTTCCCCAGTAGCTAAAAAGTGCTTCTTGACAGATAAGAAATTGCACAGGCTTAAGAAATCTCTGGCACTGAGTCAAGCACATCATATTCTTAACAGCATTATTAGTACGTTCGCAGGTGGAAACTTATTATTCTTCAGTGCTTTAAACATGAAATGTCTCATACTCCTTTTATTCAGTTTTGTAGTTTACAGTTAACTTGATTAGCAGCTTGGGCTGTTAAATTTTAAAATTATTTCACAGAGGTGAAATGCAGGAGTAGGCAATGCTTTTGGTTTTGGCTCAGGAACATTGTCTGTTTTAGCTTTTAGTCTTCACAAAATCTGAACGGAGAGATTTCTTACAAGTGAGGAAGAGCTCCTTTGTGGAGTTTCCTAATAAAATGGGCAGAGAATAAAGAAATGGAAAAGGTAGAGAATGTCACAGCAACTGGAGTATCTGCTTACTCTGATTGTACATAAATGTCTCCTGTATCTTGTCAGCGTGTATTGGATCAAAATAAGAGATTTTAACAATTTGCTGACTGATGTAGCTTCTTTTAGTCTTTTTACAAAGCAGCTGTTTATAGCAGTGAAAATTGCTGCAACAGAGGTCTGGAATAAAACAGGAGATATTCAGCTCTGATCAGGGCAGCCTAGGCACGTGCTCAATAATATCTCCTCCTCTTGAATCTTCACCTTTCTGTTTAAAGAATGTTATACTGATTTTTTTTTATCCCACCTCCTCTGATTTCCATACAAAAAATATATACTGATAAAAACAAAAGTATTGTTTAAGGCTTCCCAAAACTATTAAAGGATGAAGTTGTAGGAGACTCAGAGATAACATTCTCAGACCTGAAAACTATTATCTTGTCTCCCTCTTGCTGAGGGAAACTTGATCTAGTGACATGACAACCTTGGCTCTGTGCCTAAGATGCTGACCTGCTTGTACTCACTGCGAGCTTACTGGGTCAAGTGCCTGTACCAGTGCCACTCCTCTTTCTTCACAAAGGTGATTCTTACACTGCCAGTTTGGCCCTTCTCTGCAGTAGTCCTCCTCCCACTGAAGGTAGCAGCTATATAGACACGTGTGTGTGTGTGCCAGGGTGATGCTGTGTGTCCAGTTTTCTCCTTCCACTCATGTAAACATTGGAGTTTTGATTTTGAGTATCCCCTGAAAGCTCTAATTCTTTTATGAAGACTATCTTAGAGTTTTGATATTGAGAAATACACTGTACATAGTGTTTAAATATAAAATTCTAAACCCACAGATGTGCTTCTGTTTAGATGTAATCTAACCATGTCACAAGTGAAAGAAATGTGGGGTCTGGCAGTTATTCTTTCAAGTGATCTTGGCCAAGTTATTTTACTTTAAAATATTCAGTCTGTTTTGTTTTTTTCAAGCTCTTTTTACATAAGATGTATAGGAGAAAAATTCTCTCCTGTACAGTGTTTGCAAAGTTCCTAGTAGAACAGAGCATCGGTCAGTTGCCTACTGGAATATAAATCTGGTTTACAAATATAAATCAGACACCCCATAGCTATTGTACACAGATTTCCCTACTACATTTCACTGGTTAGACTGATTTGAAACTATCTATCTCAAATACACGACTGAGAAGCCACTGTTGTGCCCTCCCCCCTCCCCCTACCCTGAGATAGGCAGAGCTTTGCACACATGTGCTTAAGGCTATTTGTATGCCTTAAAATACAGGCTACTACAAGGGGTAGTCTTGACTGATATCAGAAATTCTTGTCATATTAGAAATTTTGCCAGTTCAGGAATATTTGTCAAGTCCTTTATTTAAATAAATGTGGAAATTAATGCCATGCAGAAGTATGTTCGAAATGTATATGTAAGCATGGTTTTACTGAAACTGCTTTATTTTATTTGTGAACTAGCAAAACCTCTATCTCTAGATACAGCATATAAACTGTTTTGCCAACAGAATGTTGTACCTACAGCAGACATGATGATAGTTATACTAGGTGACGTTTTAAAGCTTATTATAATTTGCAAAAGACACCTATTCAAACTATTTGAAATGTTAAGTATATGCTATAGTTCCACAAGCACTTAAAGGTAATATAATCCTGCCACTGGAGGAAACTCTTCTTCCCTTCTATCCACATGTGCTGACTGTGAAATGAAACCAGATTAGACACCGCTATGGTTTAAACAGTCTTTATTCCTTTCATGTCCAGTTTGTTTTCAGTCCATCCGTTCCCTAAATGGGTCATTTTGCAGTGGTTTGAGCACTTGCTCAAAGGAGAGCACAAAGCGGGGAGCTGAGAAATGAGTAGCTAAGCATCAAAAGGACATTTTGTGCATCAGTTTATCTGTGCCAGATGAGACTACTTGCAAAACTGAAATGTTACAGTGTTATCTGTGTTACCCATATACAGCTTTCAGGGGACCTGGCTCATCTGGGAAGAAAGAAGTTCAGGAGGCAAAGTGGTTTTATGGATCCTTGAAATGTCTTGTTCAAAATTCTATGTTTCCTATTTCAAGTGTCATATTGGTCAGTTTTTTTTTTCCAATGTTCTTTCAGTTTTTTACAGCTCTTTCTGCACATCTGTGGGATGTTATTACTCCACACATTTATTTATGACACAAACTGTTATTAGAATTCTCCAACAGGCTGTGTTAGTCAATTCTTCTCAAGTTTCAAAGATGAACTCTGCATGTTTTAATAAATCCTTGGGCACTACTGTTAATTACTAAGTTCATTCATTCTTTAAGAAACAAGGATTCTGTCTCACTGTATCTTCTTTACTGGCTTCATTTTTCTGTGAAGTTGCAACACTGAATGGGTCACCCTAATAGCTTAAGGAGAGAGTCTGTGGGTTTACCCTTTTTAGTTTTTGTAACTTAGACCAAAGCAAATCTCAACTTCAACTTTTGAGATTTCTTTTTAGGGACAGAAAGAGTTTCTGCTTGGAAGCACTAGTGGGTAAAAACGTGCAGTTCAGATCCTGAGATCTTCTTTTATACAATGCAGCTACTCTGTGTCTACAAAAAAAGATCAGATCCTTAATTAAGATTCATTCAAACCTTACATTTCTGGTATCAAAGATAAATTCCAGGGTGGTCAACAAAGGAAGGGGAATATGGTTCTGCACTGTCTATGGAGAAAAAATTACTGCAGGCTGCATTCTTCTGTCCCCTCAGACCACATCATACTTATCTGGGGTCTGATACATGGTCAGGTTGCTGAAGTGCAGGAATGTGATCAAGTGGTGAAACAAGGGAAGGCATCATTTGATTCACAATGCATTATCTTGGGAAAAGGTGAGATAAATCAGTTTAGTACAACACTCTCTCATTTCAAACAAAGCAAAGTTCTACTGTTTTGTTTGTCATATACAGTATGAGGAAACTGGATGCTGACGAACATGTTGAGCCACCACTATGTGATCAGGTAGCTTTGCTTTCTCTGCTTGCCTTTGCAAGAGCATGGTAATGGTTATTTAAATAATTTTTGTGGTTTCTGATGAGGTGATTTTAATACAAAAATTCCACTGAAATGAAGAGTTACCAAATGCTAAAAAAAGAATCTCTTTTTTTTCCAGCTTGAATTTTTTTTTGAGTGATTGGTTGGTGGAGCACCCTATTTCTGGTGCTTGAAATTAGAACTACTTTTGAAACTCCAGTGTTAAATAAACGTAATTTGTATTTCAGCATGTTTCACGCCTGAGTAGTTGAGCTTCATGCTGATGTGGTTATTTTGTTACAGCAAAGATAGAAGTCTAACTAATGTAAATGTTAAGGCTCTATAGGTAAAAAATATTTCAGTCTGTTTTTTTTTTTTGTAGTGGTAATCTACTGTCCATATGTGACAGCTGCCCCTTTTTGTTCTCTTTTGAGATCATCTTACCAGTGTTGTTCTTTTGCAATGTTTTGGGACAGCAGTATAGCTATTTTAAGGTTGAAATATTAGGACCTGACTGTATCTTATTTAGATGTCTAACTGTGTAGTTACCTGAACTCCTCCTACAGCCAGCAAAGGGAGAGGATTTCTTCTATAATTAGTAGGGAAAGAAGGGAGGAAGTTTGAGAGGAGATTATAAGCAAGATGACAACTCCAACACATGCTGAGAAACAGAGGGAGGATTTGGAAGCCAGTTGTGTTTTGTGAACACAGGTAGATTTGGTGGCTTTTGCAGTACCTTAGGCAGATGAAGAGCCTCTGAACAATGCTGGATGCTGGAGTGCTGGCATGCTGAGCAAGTTGCTATAGCTACTGGTACTCAACAAGTCAGGTGCTGAAATCGGGGGAGAAAATGTAGATATTGCATTTGAAGTTACTACCATTGCTATTTTTCAGCTCTTTCTTTTAAAGATTGTTAACTCTTGTATTTCATTTAAGCTATGCATTGTTTTTTTGGTGAGGTGCTGTATGGAATTTAGACGCTCATATGCCTCCTGTCTGAATTCCTAATCTGACGTCCTGCTAATTTTTGCTTTGAGTTTTTGTTTTGAGAGAGAATAGAGTGTAGGAGGAGAAAGTGAAAGAAGAGGGAAAATATAATGTGGGGCTGATCATTTCTTATATGTATTCTAAAATAGTATATATAGTGTTTGTCGTGATTTGAAGAATAAGTACCCTGTTGTTTAATAGAGATTAATATCTCCTAGGCTTGTGTTTTGATATTGCATATAGTAAATGAAATATTAATTTTGATTTGGAGCCAAAACTATTGAAAGGATTACTGCTTTTTGAAGGATGTTTGACAGCCTGCCCTGTACCAACACTCATCTAAACACTGAGCTGGACACTGATGGATCTGTCGGGCAGTTACAAGATTTGTGTAATTTACTTCATTGATTATGGTGCAGACTGAAAACCTTTTCAGTGGCCTGGATCACGAAATAAGTAATTTATTGTATTTAGATGAGAAGTTACTGTTCTATTCACAAGCAGAATTTTTCTGAAATTTAGTAACAGGTACATATACAAAATTACAGAAATTATTACAGGTGACAGTTTATCTACACTTGGATGCTTAGTGGTAATTTGAGTGGCATCTTTTATTTTAAGGACATAAATTTTCTTCTCAAAGGAAATGTATTGCAATTCTTATTGAGTGAGAAAGAGCAGAGGAAACGTCTTCCAGTTAGTAAGTGAAAATATGAGCGTCCGCTAAATGAAAGGATTAGAGCCAAAGATTTGGCTTTTGTGACTTCCATTTTGTTCAAATGAGAATAAAATAATTTTTGGGAACTATTTTCTCAATCAATATTATTAAAGAAATATTTTAAAAAATGAAATGTTCACTTCAAACACAAACACGATGCATAACAGACACCACTTATGTATGTGTTGACATGTATACAAGCTATAAGGTTTTTTAGCTTGGTAAAGCATTTTTTTGATTCTGAGGAAGTCAAAACAATCCTTTTGTTCTCCCATTATGTTCACTGGTCAGCTTTCTGGAGGAGAAGAGTTATTCTCTCAGTGACACATTGTTGTCCTTAACGCTTTGTTCAAAAAATGTTGGTAAAGTTCTTGTGGATGCTCAGGAACGTTTGCCCAGTGGCAGTGCACAGTCCAAACTCTCCTGCAATATGTGTAACAAACATTAAGTTTTTGAGTATGATAATCATGTTTTCTGACTTAGAATGAAATTGTACAATTAATCAGAAAAAAATCAGCTTCTTTCTGAGTTATGATGTTTTGGAATTAAAAAAAAAAAACACCCCAAAACCCCACTGTCTAAGGATTGCATTATCCAATTGTGTAGTTGTGATTTCTACAGTATTTTTATTGTCTTATACATGGTTTTTATATCAAAAGTTCCTGATATATTAAAGTAATCAAACAGCAGGTATAATACATGTTTAGTGTTAAAAACAAATCAATAAACAAAATCCCTAGACCCAGTCAAGTCTGTAATGGGTGGGATTTGGAAGTGGAGGGTTTTTTTGTTGTTACTATTTGTATATGCATAGCTAAAGATATACTGTCAGGGTTTAAATGAAATTGCTGGCAGGGTCAGATCATCTTTTTAGCTTCAGGCATCAACTGGCTTTAAAATGTGTTTCCTCTATTATTTTCTCTTTGTGATGTTAAGAGAAAATAATCCTTGTGATAACATCAATTAAGTAATGCTTCTGAGATGGTGCTGAGGTCCAGCAGCATGATTTATCCATGACATTTGAGTAGCTGTTGTGTAAGCACCATCTCTTCAGAAAGCAGAGACAACAGTCTTAACTTGTTTCTCAAGCTGCTGAAAAAATGATAGAAATACATTCATGTCCCTGATGAAATGTTTCTTCCTATGCATTTTGGGTCTGAGATTTTCAGCAAGATGCCTGTATCCCAGGAAATACAGTAAGAATCGCACCTTAAATCCTTCGCAAGGTTTGGTATATCTCACAGATCTTTTATCTCCAAAGATATTGGTGGAAATAACAAAAATAATTTTGTATCATAATTACCTTTTTATTTCAGGCGATGCTATTATCTCCTGTTATCCCTTTGCCAATACTTTTACAAAGTATCTTCTTTCTTTCTTAATCACACAGAACTCTATAGAAATTACTCAAAAAAAAAAAAAAATGACTTCAATTTTTTTTAAAAACAGGACTATCCTGTATAAGTATTTTGCATTCCTCTTATGTGATATTTTGAAGTGTTATTATAGTGCAGAAGAATTCTTTCAGGTTCATATTCCATTGATGATACCAGTGTGGCTGCCAGGAGGAAAAAATGGAGAGCACTAGACAAGGAAGCGATGGGGATAGAGGAGGCAGCATGGCTGCAGTCCTCAGGAGGCTCATGGCTCTCTGCTTCTCCTGCATGTACAAGGAGGAGAGGGCCCCTTGTTACATAGCTTCTGTTGACTGAGCAGGGAGGAAATGAGCAGTCTGCTTAGCCTGTGGTCTGCATGAGGTTCTGAAGTGATAAGACAAAGCTCTGGGGATCTAATGTAAGATGGCAGTACCCTACGAGTTACATATCCCCTGTGTGAAGGCCAGTTTGGTATCTCAGCCACTTCTGTACGCTCCCAGGGGATAAAAAGGTTGTTCTCACTGTCTGGAAGGTGGTTAACGGTGCAATTTCTCTTTTTGGTTATAGCTAAAATAAAGTCTTATGGTGTAGCTTCTATCTCCCCGCTATCTCGGACAGTGCCATCTGCTTTGCTTTGTTTTTCAAAACTTCAGAAATAAACTGAAGGGATAAAAGAAATGTCATGTTTAAATGGGTCCTTCATGCTTTCAGTCCCTTGGACAGCAATTGCTACGTCAGAAAAATGTGTTCTGTGTAAAGCATTCTTTAGAACGTAAGAAAATACTGAAACTCTTCACAGTTAGAGCAATGGTAGCAGTAAAGCAAAGCATTACACAACAAACTGTAACTTAATGTTAGAACTGTCTGTGTATAATCAAAATCTTAGAGCTAGAAAACTGTACACACATACCTGATAGTGCTACGAAGGTAACAGTTTTGCCTGGATTCTCCATCTCTACTGCCTTTTTTCTCTGTCTCAAAAGAAAAATGATCGTCTGAGCACTGACCCTTTGTCATGTAAAAGTAAATGCCACAGCTGCAGCAAATACGTCTTGGAAAGAAATCTATACTTTAGCAATATTTTGAGTGTAATGTAACTACAGAATATTATTATAGGATAATTTAAGTTGGAAAGGACCTCAGAGGTTCACGCTCAAAGTTGGGACCAATTAGAGCAGCTTCTCAGGATTCTGGACTAGATCTTTAAGTTCTCTTCCAACTCTATCCATTCCATGACTCTACGACTTTGTTGAGCCAAACTCTGACTATCTCCAAGGATATAGAGTTTCCACAGCCTCTCTGGACATTCTGTTCCAGCGTTTGATGATTCTCGCTGTGTTTGCATGCCTCCATCCCTGTATTGAATCATTGTTTACCAGGTTGCAGTGTATTACCTTGAAGTGACTGTTAATCAGTTTGGCATTTTCTAAAAAATTGCTTTGTAATTCTTGCACAGTGGGTGACGGGGTAAGCATGGACAGGATTGCAAGTCTCACTTAAACCAGGTAGGCAGGAAAAGCAAGAGAATATTATATGTACAGATGATTCAACGAATATGACTGAACTTTGAAGATGTTTTCAAAATGTTTTTAAATGGCCACATCAGTCCTTTCAGCTCAGCTGAGCTCATTAAAGTGATTAGTGGGATTTGCTACCATTGTTAACTGATGGTGGCATAAAAGTACTGTGTATTCTTCAGAGTTAATTTTACTTCTGATTGTTTAAACTCTCTAGTTGTCTTTTTTGTGTGTGTAAAAATCTTCCAATATAAATATTTAATAATGAAAAAATCCAGTTTATTTCATATCTAGTTACTAAATATGTCTTGAAGTTTAGTTAAAAATTATAACATTGATTAATGAGGATTTCTAAAATATCTGTGCAAGCTTCATTCTTTTTTCTCCTTGCTGTTTGTAGCAATTTGTTTTGCTCGGCATCACAGATGATTTCTGTGAGATAGGCAAAAACTGAACTCACAGCTGATCCCATTCCAGACGCTTCACTGCACTGAAATTCTTTTCTTCTTTGAAACCTCCACTTAAATCTTTGTGTTGATGCATTGAATGAAACACAAGTAATGCTTGACCATGCAATTGAAGAATGGACCTTAATATGGCTGGGAATTCTGGTAAAAATGGGAAAAATAGACCTAAATATATGGGTAGATAGCAAGACCAACATTTTAACTGAAACACTGATGACCGAAGAATGTGCAAAATAAACAGCATGAAACAATATGACCTGTAAACACTACTTCAATTAAAATAAGGTAGTTTTTCTTACCAAATAGTATGAAAATCTGTAGAACTAACTTGCATATTCAGTAAAGCAGCTTGTCAGTACACAGAGAGTTACAAATTGTGTACCTGTAAAAAGTCCTTTCCTTGAATTTAGCAAAACTGCCTGAATATTTGTGATTTTACCCTCTTCACTTCTCTGCATCTTTTTAGTCATCTTGTCACTTCTAGCTCATATGTTTTCTATAGCCACAGGCTTGACAGTTTTTGTCCTTGTGGTTTAGTCAGTCTTTTTCAAAGGTTTCTTACCTTCTTGTTTAGAGCCACAGTCCATGAGACCAGTGTGACCAGCATGTGGACGGGATTTCTTCCCAGGTATTTTTGGTTCTGTGTATTTCATTCAAATACCTGCCTCCCTTGCTTCACCTTCTGAAAAAACTGTAGCATCCTCAAACATTTGTTTGTACCATTTCAGTGAATTTACAATTAAGAAGTATGTTAATTAATCTTAGTTTTTAAGACTATCGAGTTCTTAACAGTGACTGGGATCTCTGAAATACTTCCAAAGTGATCCATGCCTCCTCTGCTCTACTGAATAGACTGCTGCTCAGTCACACCGAATATGTTCTCCGTAGTGTTAGAAATTTAAGAATTCACTTGTGAGTTGGACAGCTAAGGGCTGTCATCATCATTTAAATACACTGCACTGGTATTAGAGCTGTATGTAGTTTTATAGAGTTGTATTACACTCATGAGAAAGACAGACGGCTTCATGAAGTTGTGCATATTTCAGAAACTTTGACTATTAAAACTATGTAATTGCAGTAATTTCTTGTGTTTTGTAGGACCTGAGAAATGCTAAGAGTAGGACTAATTGAGTAGACAAAGGTACTCCCTTTGATTTACTTCTTTGGATTATAGGAATAACTGTTGAGGAGGCAGAATCATATGGCAGCTTGCCTGTCAGCGGTTTCTGGGCTGGTTCAGCCTGGTTCCGTGACTAATTGTTCATGCGTCGTACTGCTATGCTCCTGTTCTTGAAATGCTGATGTGGAGGATAATGAGAATTGTCAGATTTCTCACAGCTGTTGAAAGGTCCCTAAAAAAGAAAGGGGTCTGTTATTCATTGCAGAGGCCTTTGGGAGAGGTTGATTTAAGCCATTTAACATAAGATGTGATAGCAACACGAACTTCATGTAAACTGCATAATACATGCAGGTAGCATAATACAGTAATTGTGTGTCAGTAAAATGCTGAAAGCAAAACTTCCCATTTGTGGCCTTCAGTGAGGCTTTATTCTTTATATCCTGTCCCAGTGCATGTTTTCTGAACAGTCTGGTTTCCATCTCTGCATGTGCACTGGACCCTTCTGGCTCACGCAGAGCTTCTCCCCATGCCTGTCAGTGAGCTGTGTCACTGGCATCACTGCACTGTCATATCTGGTCCCAGCCATCCCTGTGAGACTTACAAATGCTGAGGTGTATTAAAAAGTTCATGCTGGCTGTGGATGAATTTTGAATGAGCTCAAATCCCAGTAATTCAGCTGAAAAAAAAAACAGTTGATTTCAGCCTGCTCTGGGGTGTACCTTTGGAGTGTATGAAAGATATATGTATGTTCTGTACAAACTCTCACTAGATATATATATATTTCTTCTGAGAGTGTTTAAATTCTGAATCAATACTACTGAAGAAAATAAAATCAGCTGATTTCAGTTCATCTCGTAGAGGATAAAAACTGATTTTCTTCTAGGACTCTTACTTCAGTGATTAATAATATGAAAAGGAACAATAAAATGTGATGTGGGCAATCAGCCACTTGAGTCAAAGAGTGATCCACATAACAATAGTTGTGAGCCACTGATGTAGTATGTTGGCATGGCTGTTTCCTTCACGGTAGATACAATGCAATGTAACGACTGAAACTGCACTTTCAAGTATTGTTTTCTTCCTTGAACTAATTGACATACAAAATCTTTACGCACTGCAATCAATGAAAGCACAGAAAGATATTTCATTTTCTCTTCTTTTTCTTCTCCCCTGAAGAGGAAGAAGCTATATATTTGGGTCCAGTACTTCCTCAGATATGATAGCTGATGCTCATGACCAGAGACATTTATCCTCCAGAGCTGTTTTTTTTCCTCTATGGTGTTATGATTTCTTGATCTTCAGAGAAAATTCCATCCTGTAATCACAGCAAATACCAAAGCACTGCCTTTCTCAGGCAGCCCAAGCAGTTCAGCAAGCCCTGAACAACAATGACATTCTCCTTGAATGTCAGGATTGTACAGGAGGATGGTGCAGATTTGCGCTATGAGAGATATACAGAGACAGAGGGCTTTTCAAGACATACGTGTATGTGTTTAACTAGAATCTGGAGTAGGTGCTCTCTGAAAAGAAAAAAAAGCAACAAACCCATGGTTTTGAAGTAGCTTGATTTGTAATAAGCGCAGATCACTTATTTATGATTTTTTCCAGGTGAAAGGCCTCACATCGTACTTACAGACAACTTGTTGGTTGATGGTTTTTTTCTAAGAAATGCTGCCTTAAAAAGAGTGATTATTATGCACAGTAGGTATCGATGAATTATTTATCAAACATATTTTCAGTCTTACTGAAAACACTGCTGGTATGTTTTTCTAAGTGTTTTATTGTTGTAGTCATTTGCACACCAAACAAGTCTTTACTTAAGTTAATGCTTATGTATCACCATACACATGAAAAATGAAAGACACACTTCAAATAGAATTGGTCATGCATTGTTTTTTTTTTTTTATTATTATTATCTGCTCTTTTAGGGGAAAAAAAAGTGTATTTGTCAGGAGGAAAAAAGAAAGAAGGAAGGAAAAGCACATGTGGTAAGAGATCTGTTTCAACAAAACCGCTGTCCAAAAAGTTATCCAGATCATGGATGGGTAACAGCAGCACTTGAGTGGGGAGTAGGTGACTGCAGCTTCTGAGCCAGATTTCGAGTATCCTGTATAGTTTTTGTCACTCCTGGGTGGGAACCTCTCAGTCTCCCAGACTGAAGCTTTTTCCTTCTGTAAAAAAACCCAACTATTAATGATTAAATACTCATCCATGAAACTGATGTGTACAACATGCTTATCAAGTTGTTCTCTCTGAACTAATTAATAATTTTAGGCTTAAGTGCAACACACTCGAAATAAGCTTTGTTTAGCTTTTTAATGTAAAAGACAGAGAAAAACTTGATTCTGGCACGTGGCCATCCTAACTGATTACCTGACTCATCAGGCTGTTAGGTACTCAGAGACATAAAGTGCTTTTGTGAGAGACTTTGAAGGGTTTTGGTTTGTCTTTGCTTGGGATAGAACCTTTTGCTGCCCCATTCACTGTGCACAGACAGCGTAGTTAAAGAATAACCATGCTATTCCATAAAACTCACACAAATAAGTCATTCTTAATGCTCAGCATTAAAGCAGTATTTTAACACTGAGACAAAATGTTAGAAATTCAGCTTCCTAAGGAAATGTATCTATCAGTCTTCTTCTGTGAGAGCTATTCAACCGATGTTATAGATTCTAAAGGAAAAGACTAAAGGCATTAAAAGGAATCAGGCGAACAGAATTTGATTTGTAAAAAATTTACCTAGAATAAATATTTGAAATTGAGTTGTGTGTCCTGCAGTTAGCTTAGGAAGTGGCAAGGCATATGCTGTGTGTCTGCCTACTGTTCATGCCTCTTCAGGAGAGTTTGTGATCGGAAGGGTTTGGGTGTGTTTACTAGTGAGATGACGGGAACCAGGTAGGAATGGCATCATTTATCTCAATACGGAGCATCAAAAGTGTTCAACTGTGGTGTTGAAACTAGTAGTCATGAAGAAATCATTCTTTTCAGTGAATTGTGCCGTTGCACTAAGTCTTGGACTCTAAAGAGCAAAATACAATCACACGGTGGTAAAAAGGGAGAAGTGTGCTTCTGGCTTTCTGGGTTACTGCTAATGCGTGTTACCAAGTACGGTGAAGCTTGATCCTCTAGGGATCAGAGAATGTCACAACAATCTGAGTTTGTGAATTTAAGTGAAGAAAATAGGAGCATATTGAAAAGAGTTTTGTTTTCATGGTTTTATTCCAATCAGAAATATTCTTTAAGGCGGTAGGAACTACATAAACCTTTTAGAAATGAAGTAATATAAACTTTCAGCTTTTCAAAGAAAAAAAACTAAACCTGATGGTTTATTTTTCACACCCAAGCAAATGAATGCCATTTATGGTACTCAGGAACTTTGGGCTTTGAAGGGGAAGGAGATGTCCAACCAGCTCTGATGAGCCTCAGAAGCTGGTGGGTTTGGGGTGGGGTGAGGCAAGAGTTCCAGCTGCCCTACAGGGCTGCTGGAGGGGCTTGGGACAGGTGAGTCTCTCAGGACCTGGCTTTGGGCAGCAGGATGATCACGCATTTCAATTTGTTACATTGTCCTTTAAAGGATAAAACCTAGGTGACAACCATAAACACATTTAGTTACATTAATTTACCCCAACTGTGATTTGTAGTTTTAATAAACAGCAATGTAATAACAAAACAAAACAGAAAAAAATACTACCACAAAACAGGCAAAATGTTCCACTGTCACTTTAGAAAACTGTCAGCTGTAAACACATGAAAGATTGTTTACCAGGGTTTGTCACAAGCTGTTGTTAGCTTGTAATAAGGAATTTGGAAAAGACAGATAACCCTTCCCCAGCAAAGTTGATTTTGGCTATGAACTTTAATAAAACAATTTGCTGCTGGGCATTTTCAGATTGTAAAGAATCTCTTCTCTACTGAAGTACTTCCTAGATATGCATAGACACATGCAGAGTGACCTCTGAGACTGAATGAGTTAACGGCAAATACGGGCACAGTGTTTAGATCACAGCACACTGCCTATATTTTCTTTCAGGTAACTTGCATCAAGCACGATAATAAAACCAGACATTATGGAAAGAAGGTTTTTGTTGCTGTGAGTTGCAAATAAAAATGTAAGGATGACTTGAGTGTGAGGAGAAAGGAAGGAATGTGCAAAGCATTTCTGAACTTGTGTATGTCGTGCATGGAAGAATGAGATGCAGTCAAATGCTCTTATCTTTGAGCTATTCTGGGCAAGGAATGAAGACTTTTTTCCTTCAAATATGATGTCCCGGTTATGATGTAAATGGTGATTTGTAAAGCTGCAGAAAGTAAGTGACAAATGGTAGTCGTGCGGTTGTCACGGTGTTCGTTAGTACTCACCTGTGTGTCAGCTAGAGTAAAAAAGATTAGAGATCCTTGTTCTAGTGGGGAAGACTTTCAACAACAACTGTCTGCTGATTTCTGACACCTGCAAGATGACAATTATGCTAAATTGAGGACATTGTTGGGAGGTTCATCGAGCTGACATTATGCACAGTAAAAAGAAGAAAAATCATCCAAAAGAACTTTGACGTTAGTTGGAACCTGACATTAGCAACTTAACTTGGAGAGAGCAAAAATTACAGAAACAGGCATTCAAAGAATACTGAATTTTGTGCTATCCCTTGGGAGTAAAAGTAAACTAATGACGTGTGCAGGTCAGCAGCTACCCTGCAATGGTTTCCCTAAAAGAATGGTTCTTTTCACCTTCCCCACAAGAACCATCTATTTGCTTGGTATAAAAAGAACAGGTGTGAACCACATGCATATACCTCAAGGAAATAATAGAGTAGAATAATAGAGGAAATAAGAGCACACAAGGATTTACCTGTGGGGGGGGGGGGGGAAATAAAACACAAGCAGAAAACACAAATACTTATCATCAAGTAAGTTTGCACTTTCTTGTTTCAAATGTCTGAGGTACAAAGCAGGAGAGTACAGGAATGTGCGCTGTGCTGGCTGTTCTCTTTAGATGGGAAAAATTAGGATGCTGTCACTTTCACAGACAATTTCTGAACATAGCAGAGAGTTGCTAGGGGCTGTGAAAGAGAACTTGGCCTTCCTTTTGTCCTTTGTAAAAAACTGGATAACCAGATGTTTCAGAGTTTCTCAGAAGAAAGTTTCTCATTGATTTAAATTAATTTTAGAACTGGCAGCATTTAATAATAGCTTTGAATGGTATATTCATGCCAACATCACATTCTACTGAAGAAAGAAACATAAGTCTTGTGCATGAACTCGTGCTAACTGCCTGGCAGGGTTTTCCCATCAGAACAGCTCACTGGAGGAGCAGCGCTGTGGCTGGATCTTACAGGACTGCTGCCTAACACACAAGCTAAAACTGACTTTCCAGCAAGCACAGATCCACTGAAGCTCAACTCTATTCTTTAAAAAAGCTGCAGCAGTGCAATCTGGAGACTTTGTTTCACTTGCTCCTGGGCTCTGCTGCTTCCAGTTAAGCCCTTTCTCAAATCCAGATTCTCTGGTATTCATCCTCCACTTCACCTACCTCGTTTTCTGAGATTGTGTAGGAACTTTCTGATTCCTCCTTGAAGTTCGACTTCCATTGTAACACCTGCCACGAACTGAAGGAGCACATTGCTACCTGTTACAGTGATACGGCTTGTCTGGCCTGAATTGCTATTGATTTTAAAGTGGAATGTAGGTTGCTATATAAATCCTTTTCCTCAACATTCAGAAAAGAGAACACCGCTAAACCCATTGCTGTGTACATTCTAGAAACTCAAGTTCTTGGGCTGAGAGTTTCAAACATCTCATACCTTTTCTATTGCATTTCTAGTGCTACTTTGTTTCAGTTGTTGATAGCTTGTACGATAAATATGTAAAATTACAATGTTATGGGTATTTTCCAAATGTGCATTACCCAAAATGTTTTATCCGTGACTGGATTGCTCATAACAGGGAGAAACAGGATCAGTTTCATGCATGTATTCTTAGGGCAAACTTGTCACTCACGGAATAACAATCCCAGTCGGGTGACAGCGCTCACACCAGCTGCTTGACATCCAGGCAGGTGCAGGAGCCCTAGGAAATGTCACACCATCAGATGCAGCTTCAGAGTGTGCAACTGGAAGAAAGCTCCTGGCCGCAGCTATCACCCCAGGCCATAGCTAACACCCCAGGCCACATCATCCCGTAGCTTGAAACCATTGCTGAGCTGTCAGCTTAATAAATGAGTAGCCACTTTGTTTTGATCAGTATTGTCAGGGCTTATTTCAAAAGTGATTCTGATTCCATCACGCAGCCTAGCCCAGCCAAAGTCAATTGCTACAATTTCAAGGTGAATTTATTCATTCTTTATAGAAGTTCTATGCACGAATATATCAAGACAGTTGAATAAATTGAAATAAATAGACTTGGAGTTGCATAGTCTCCTAATAATTGAAAGTGTTTCCCTCCAGTATATTTGTAGTAATAATGCTACCTTTATGAAGAGTGGACTGTCTACGGAAGGGAAAGTGGGGAATTACCATATTGATAACATATTTGGAAAATGGAATTGGGGCTGATATGTTGAAAAGGGCAGCTGAAAGTTGTCCTTGCCTTCAGCTTAGCACTGAAGATAAAGTCAGAAGAAAGCCTGCTGCTAAATTGTGATGCATAATTAGTTTCTTCTTCCGCTGAGAATAACTTTCAGGAACTTTCGCTCACTTTTTGTGCAGATGTTAACTTTCACAACAGAGAATCTGTAGATAAATATGTGAGAAGAAGTTTATTTCTGCAGAAGAGCACTGTGTGGATGGCTTGTTACACGCAGTCTCAGGACACAAAAGCAATAGAAGATGTGAAGCCTGTACTTTTTACATTTTTATTTGGAATGTCAATTACTTGTTTTTTTCTTCATGTACAACGGTACCAAATGTACACAAGCTCTAGTCTTTCTCCACGTTTCATTTAAAAAATGATTCAAGGTTGAATATTTTCTGTGATTCAGAAAAGAACTTAGGCAGAAAACATGTTCTTGCTTTTCCATCAGAGGGAGAATGAATAGACAGAAGGGAAACAAAAGGCATCAAGTAGAAGGTAACATTTTGTTGCTCAGGTGGCTTTTCAAAGTTGGCTTGTACATTAGCTAGCAGAAGTGCAGTTCTGATTTGAGTCTTTCAAGTGCTCTCAACAGGTGTTGTTAGGACAATGGAGATTTTGAAAGCTTTTCAGAAGATGAGTTTGCTGTTTCTATGTTATGCTTCTAAAAGAATACCCCAAACTAACCAAAAGGATTATCACGGCCATAAGAGGGGAAGACGTTCTTTTTTTTCTTTCTTGGTTTGCTTTTACTGACTTAGATACAGGAATAGCTGTTATCACAAAGAATTTCGTCGTCATCATGATGCTGCAACCCCACCTGTACATCCCAGCAGACCAAGACTTGGAGTGCGACGTGGCCTCCAGGGTTGAGGGTGGATCGGGATTTGTTCTTTACATTCCTTACACAAGGATTAAGGAGTCTGGGGCTGGTCCCAGCTGTAGCTGCCATTATGCAGCCTGCCACACCTTTGTCAAAGGGGACTTGCGCGTGGCTCAGCTGACTTGAATGCAGAGCTGGGAGCCTCCTTCCCATCAGGCGAGAATCCGGGGAGGGCAGGACTAGCAGGAACCTGCCACAGAGTTGTAGTAGGGGCAAGGAGAGAGGATAAAGGATTATCTCATTCTGGATACACGAGAAAGGAAGCAGTAAAGCAAGTGAGCACACACTCAGGAGAAGGCATGAGCTTAACTAAGTCAGGGAAGACAAAGAAATGCTGAACATTTGGCTTTTTTTTCGAATTCCTACTCCACATTCTCAGTAATCTTTTTATCCTTCATGATTAATGCATTCAGAATATGTAAAAGAATGGATTAGGTGCTAAGATGGTATAGTCAGGATTGGGAGTTAAAAAATGGAATTCTGAGTTTTCCACAGAAACTGGAGAATACGTAACACTGCTGGAGCCCTTATTTTATTGACATTTTAACATGTTAATTTTTTAACGTGTTGAAATGTTAATATATCATTAAATATAATTAAAGTTATTTATTGATTAAATAAACAAGTTTTTCAACAATTAGCAGCCAATGTTATGAGCTAATGACTGAAAACACTATAGTTTAAAAAATGAAAACCTTTGATGAAAAGAAGAAAGAGCTGTATCAACGGTCAGCTCTGAAATTACATTCATGTTTTGCTTCTTTTTAAATTATACCTTCTAAATTGGAGGAAAAAAGTTTATGACTTGATAACCTTGCACGGTAAGTTTCATTCTAGAGTGCGATTTTATGGACACCTTACATATCCCCTTGGAAATCAAAGTTTTTTAATGGTAGCGTCAGCTTTTTAATGGGAGCAAACTGTGCTCCTGCGATAAGAGAAAAATATATGTTTGACTTTGGGAGATTCGTCTTTTCTCCAAATCTTGATTAGTATGTGGCAAGACAATATAGCATTGAATTATATGCAAAGATAACCAAGATTTAAAACGTGAATATTTTACCAGTGTAAAAAATGAATATGACAGTTGTAATCTCTTCAGATTCATAATTTACTTACATTTTGGGCAAATGCGAAGTGACTGATGTTCTCTAGGCAAGATTTAGTGATTTAAAAAGCATTATGTTGCATTACACAAATGTGAAATCTGAAAGTTTTAGTCCATCGTTGTCTATTACTTGTACGGCTTGGAGCAACGGATCTACTTTCAGAATGTAAAGGAAAAAATGTGGACTTACTGTAGTAAAACTACTGTAACATAGTCTTTACATCATCTTTTGTACAGTGAGCTGTGCTTAGTAATTTGCACAGCCCTCAAGAGGCCAAGAATTATTCTTTCCATCAAGAAGATCAGTCATGGCAAGCTTGGGTTAAACACATTCATTAACACATGTTATCACACGAGAACAGTGCAATTAACTTATAGACCCAAAATATTTGCATATTTCAATTCATTGGACTTAGTGTATCTTGAGAGAGATAAATGAAATAGTTCAGTGTTAATTATTACCATACATTTGCATGAAACTTAGGACATTTATTAATCTTCAATGAAAGGGAAGTTCTTTGCATCTAAAGTGTGAAAGGTGAAGGGTGGATGTTTTTTCCCAAATTAAACCATACCTCTGCTCTGTCTAGTGACTGATTCTTTTAACTAGGGCAAGCCCTAGCTGTTAGGGAGCTAACAAAGCATCCAGGAATATCTCTGTTACAGTTTCTTTATACAGTTCTGGAAAACAAAGATTGATTTTGATCAACTGTTCATTCATTTAATACTGAAAATTCATCCTCTTTGGCTTAGCTAGGCTGGATATATTTTGGGATCAAAATCGAGATTGTCTAAATGCTTGCAAAGTATTTCACAAAATGGTAAATAGTATCTCCCGGAAGTTTACTTTCCCCATGAGAAATCTGACCATTTTATTTCCCTGCCAAGTCACTTTGGATGGAAAATACATACAGACTTTGACCCATTAAACAAAGTTCAAAAACTTAAATAAAAAAGTTAAACAATTCAAAATATTGAAGAGGGATGCTGGATTTTTTTCTTCTAGCCCTCTCAAAAGACCTTCTCAAACCCTGACAAATCCTTTAGGAAGTTTCAAGACATTAGAATTATCACTTACTTTTTATGGCAGGTTTCTCAGAAATAAGATGTATATAACTAATGTTTTCAGACTCAGATTTTATCTTGATCTGGTCTCCATTGCAAAATCCAAATCTCATCCCCTAAGATTTAACTCTAGGTTGTTCTTAAGTTTCAGGATTTGTTATAGTTAGAAGGTATAAATCCATGCATCTCAAAAACTAGAGGGAAATCTCTGCATATACAGTTCTGCTATTCAAGCTTCTTTGATAACATCTCATGTAAAGATTTCTAGAGTATTTCCCATTTTTCTACAATTGTAGTAAAATCATGTATTCTTATAAAGTAGTTCCTACATTCACCATGGTTTGATGGTAAACAAAAAGTCTTTTTTTCTGGACTTATCTGAAAAAAAATAACCTGATAAGCTGTGCTCTTTTGATTGCTAGATCATCTTGGGGTGCATCAAAAAGAGCATGGCCAGCAGGTCGAGAGAGGTGATCCTTCCCCTCTACTCTGCCCCAGTGAGGCCTCACCTGGAGTACTGTGTCCAGTTCTGGGCTCCCTGGTACAAAAAAGACAGGGATCTCCTGCAAAGAGTGCAGCGGAGGGCTACAAAGATGATAAAGGGCCTGGAACATCTCTCGTATAAGGAGAAGCTGAGAGACCTGGGTCTGTTCAGCCTTGAAAAAAGAAGACTGAGAGGGGACCTGATCTATGTCTACAAATATCTAA
>JANHGO010000692.1:0-38857 GCA_024606505.1 Aquila spilogaster
CTGCTCGGGCAGCCTGCCACTGAAGACCTTTACAGATGTGCTTCATTGGGCGGCGCTGGCGGCCGCCCCCACCTTGATGGCGTTGGAGCTGAGGCCGCCGCCGGCCCCCGCCCGCCCGGCGCAGCTCAGGGCCGCCAGCAGCGCCAGCAGAGCTCGCATCGCCCGACCGTCCGGACCCGTCCGCCCCGTCCCGTCCGTGCTTCGGCGCTGCGCTCCGTGCCCCCGAGCAGCGCTACCTGCCCGCCGCCGCCTCTTTATACCCGGGGGGGGGCTGCCTCCTGTGCCCGCCCTTCGGGGAGGAGGGATGGGATTTCAAAGGGCCCCGGGGGGCTGTACCGCTGTCCCCCCCCCCCCCTCCCCGAGGGAGGGGATTTCGCAACGGCGGCGGCAGCTCCGCCGCGCTCCCTTCCTGGCGCCAGCGCAGACCCGCAGGAAGGGGCCGCTCCGCACCCCCGGCCCCGCGGAGTTTGGGGGGGCTGGAAGAGAGCCCGCCCCGTCGGAGCCCCCCCGTGCACTCGGCTGACCTCGGCCGGGGGGGCCGCGCCGCGGCGGGGGGAGCGGGGCCGGGCCGTGCTCTGCCTTTGATGCGCGGAGATCAAAGGGGCGCGGCTCCCCCCGCCCCTCGCCCTCGGGACCCCCCGACGGCGCGGCTGCGCCGTTGCGCCCTCTGGCGGCCGCGGCGGGGAACGGCGGCGAGGAGAGCTTCGCTGGCCCCGCGCTCCCGTGGCGTCGTGCTCCTCGTTTCTTTTTCTTTTAATTTTTTTAAATGGAATGTTCTGGAAGAAAATGCAGCCCCAGCTCAAATTGTCAGCGATGCTGGGCTCACGGCGGTGCCGCCTGAGCAGGGGATCAGGCCCATCACCCTCACGTCGCTGCTGTGCTCCGACAGCGTTGCCTCTCGCTGGGCCGGACCTGGTGTCCGGTGCAATGTCCGGTAGCTGGCGGCCATCGTGCCCCATGGCCACGCTTACACCAAGCAGCCCCAGTGCGTTCTGCCCAGAAGGAGGGGACCAGCCCCGTCCCCCCACGACGTGTCAGCTTTTTGCCTTCCCCCTTCTCAGCACCAATCCTATAGGACGGCAGGGACAGGGACAGCCCCACCTGTGAGCCACTCTGGGGTAGGTGTTGATGACAGCTGGCATCTGGTCTCTGTGCCCCGCGTGCCCTGCACCTGGCTCCTAATGGCAACGCGTGTGTACTGCTCACCTCTGAAGAGCAAACGTGCTGTAAAGAGGCTTATTGCTCAGCACGGTCATGGAGTAATGTCCCATGACGTGCAATGCAGGACTCCCATCCACCCACTGAGATGCTCATGGCCGCTGCCTACTGATCACAGCAGCAACGGCGGCTATCCGCAGGTGCACACATCACTGTGCTTGGCTGTCTATCTCTAATGCAGAATGCCACAAAGCAGGGTAAAATAACCCAACTGAACAGCAGAACCACCCCCAGGCCGACTCCTGCCAGAGACAGATGTCAACGCGCTGCTCAAAAGTAATTATTTTTATTTCAACTCTATAAAGTATACAACAGGCACTCAGCAATTACAGCTGCAGGGAAAATACAGAGCAAAACAAAAGCCATTAAGTTTATGAAAAAAGTTCTCAAATCTACATCAAAAGAGTGCAACTGGTCGACGACCGCTGAATGACAGACGTTTTTCTGACAAACAAAAAACTCTTTTATGTAGAATCCATCGTAATAAGAAAACCAGAGAAATAAGGACGCAAAAATAAAGGACCAGTGTCAGAACACAGCGTGAATCGGACTCAGGACGAGGCAACTCCGAACGACGTTTCCCTTTGGCCGCTAATGCTTGGAGCTGCCCAGGTCTCAGCACAGCACCCGCTGGGCCGGAGGGGGAAGTGAGGAGGCTCTGGGCAGCTCCGTGATGGGCTTTTGCCCATCATTTGGCATTTGCTTTTGTGGGGGCATTTGGTTTCACGTCAGAGACGTGGCTTGGTGGCAGGTCGCGTTCAGGTGCTCATCTTTTTATTTTTCTGGGCAAGATATCGACTATGGGTTTATAAAAGATGATGGGAGCTGGACTGCACGATGGGCTGGAGCTGCATGGCATAGCAGAACAGGAATACCTGTGTACAGACTGATAGGATGTCATATATTAATTTGACCCGCACATACATTTATACATTTCACAGAAATGACTCTGTATCTCATTAACAGATACACAGCTCTGGTACATTTAACAGAAATAAGAGAACAACTTCATCATTTCTGTAATTCATCAATATTATATAATAAAGGCTTATAAATTGTCAGCAGAAAGAACTGTAAAACGCAGCAAGCTAAGAAAGGACAACATTTTGAGGTGTGTTTGTCTTTGTCATGCAGCATAACACCAAATTTGTATTTTGTTATAGGATGCCATGGATTTAAGGCACTTGCAACAATGCCAGATAGCTATCGTGTTCTAAACCTATGGGACGATGAGTAACAGTACAGTCGACATAAAGTTTAATAATACTGACAATTATGACATTAATTCAAGTCTACTTGGATCTAAAAACATTACATTACAAATAAGAAAATGAAGTAGTAATGCCATGGAACTCTAAACAAAAAGTTATATGTGTACCACAAAATATCAACACGAAAATATCTATTTACAGAAATATTTGCTTGTGGTCCTGTTGTTTTAAATAAGAGTTTGCTATGAATAATGCAGCACTGTAAGAAGCTACAGATCATCTGTCTCTTATGACACCGACCGTAATACACTTGCTTTAAATACGGGAGCTGATATCCCCTTACGTAAACACACCGCCGTCCCATATATTAAAAAAGGAGACAAAGAAGAAAGGACAGTAAGTGGGAACACAGAGGCAATCAGTTGTTGTGAATATATATATATATATTATGCAACTCAAATATATTACTTATAAATGAAGGCGTCTATAATATACATACGCTAAGTTCCTTGTTTAAAGGGTGCTGAGTAGAGGTGATGGAAGAAGTTGAGTGAGGTGTCTGATACCAAAATAAATCTGTATTTAGTACAGTGCATGCCACGCGATGCAGGTCGTGTGCGTGGCACAAGGAAAACGGGCAGGAAGGAAGAAAACAATGCATCAGCCCCTTGAAACCATTCTTCCCATAAGGACTTGAGTTGCCCCGAGGGCCGCGGCGCTCCTGGCCACCCTTTGCTCGAAGGCAACTGAGCCTCAGCTGCTCAGTTACACACGGAGGCAGCCTACCAATGCACCAAGTTTTCTCCTCCACGGCGCCCACAGCATTGAGTGAAAATCTGGAGGGAGGCGGATGACAAACTCAGCTGTAGTGCGGCCGTCGCCCGCCTGCCCGTCCGCTCGGATGACGGGTGAGTATTTTAGCCCTAGTGTTCAGCATTTGCTTTCAGTGTTTGCAACCCTTCTGTGGAAAAGCAGGTGCTAGTCCCGTACAAGCGATACCCGGTAGATGCAGTGACTGTCTTTTCCCTACAGTTTCCAAGGCAAACAGATCTTAACACGATGCTGCGCGGGATGAGCCAGCACAGGAATAACCTGATGTCAAAGTGCGGATGTCGTTGCCCTGCCCTTCTGCACAACTATGGAGAAAATTCAGCCAGCGGACTGGGTCTGAAGGGGCCCATGACAAGCGAGCTCTGTAGGCTGCTGGCAAGCAGCAGACATTGTGGGTGCTCTAAAAGAAGAGGAGGAAACATCTTTTTAACAGGCTCTATCACGTGGGTCACTTTCATTAGGAGCATGGAAAAGATTCAGCATTGGAGAAACGATTTTTTACTGTCAAAACACACATTTTCTCAGCACTTGTCAGCAAAAGTTGATCTTTTGACTTCCAGTGTATGTCACAGCTCCTGAGATTAAACCGGGCAGCGTTTGCTAATCTGGAGGTCTGTTGGAGAGCTGGAAAGCTGATGTTTCTTGTTGGTACAAAGGGATACGCTTCGTGTCCCATGTATAACACGGGTAGGCATATAGGACAGGATTTCCCTGTTATGCCTGTGTAAATCACAAGAGGCTTCACTAAAGCAAAGGAGAAGTAGTGGAAGCCAGGGGAAGATGTACACACACCACCAGCCTTTCCTCCGCTCTTTTTTTGTAGGAGCCAACTCGGCTTTGGCCATCCCCAGGCCTTAAACGTGGTCACTGGGGACACGGTGTGCCGGAGATAAGGCAGGCTGGTAGATCTCACGCAAACACACGAAATACCGGCTTTCCATTTCATTCAACTGACTTTTCTGTGGAACTCCTTCTTGACTTAGTTCAGTGAGACATTAGGATTACATTTCTGGGGGCAATTTAAAAACAGAGCCAGCAAACTGGCCCTCCATCACATATTATGTCGTCTTCATCAGCTTTGCAATTAACATAGAAGAGATGCAGACATGGAGGTGTAAACTCATCTGTTCTAAGAGAACGATGGAGAACTATGCCTCTTGCTACATATTTCTGAAAGGGTGGCTGACTGAATCGGTATATTCACAGATGAGGGATGTACATAGCACCTATAAAATGCATTACGGGTCTTACATTTCTCCTTTGGGTTCTAGAAAGTTACAAGTTAAGCTTAGTTTTATGCCTAATAGCTCATTGGTAAGACCAGTTGGCTGCTGTCGCTTTACTATAGGACCATTATTTAAGTGCTATTTTATACGTGAAACTGAGAGTTTTATGATATTTTCTCTTTTTCATGCAATTGCGCATTTGTACCAAAGGAAAGGAAAAAAAACTCACAAACGTCATGTTACGTTATGTTCTCGGCTGTATGAGAGAAGCGACCCATATCTGCCTTAATAGGATCTAGAGCAGTTGTGCTTTTGTTTCACCAGGTTAAAAAAAATATCTCAGGAAGAAAGAAGAGTAACATTCAGTCTCGTCATGAATACTGCTTGGAAAGGAAAAGGACAAACTGTACCACTGCTTTGACGTGAACTCTTTGACCAGTACTGCTGTGGTCCTCCTTTGTTCCTAGACAGGCCAACAGCGGAAGACCTACCGAGTAGAGTGTGGGAGAAGCCCAAATCCTGTACTGTATTTAGCTACAGCACTTAATAAATTACTACTGATCCTACTGATAAAGCCAGTACCTCGCAGCTAGAGTTAATTGTCTTACACTACGAATCTTTCAACATTTGTAATTAGAGCATAGCAAGATCGTTGCAGTGATAAAAAATATATTTCTCTACTGGTGAAAGGCTTTGCGTCAGGACCACCATGTCAACTGCTAGATTAAGTCTGAACATAAAACATGAAGAGCACTATTGTCATCTAAGCAATAAGTCCTAATGCCACTGTAGTTACTGTAGCAGCATCAATCAAGGCATCATGGTGACCCCGAGCACGAATCCTCCCCGGTTCTTTCGGTTTCGCTGGCAGCCATATCCCAGAAAGCTGTCTTCAGCAAGGCAGAAGCAGGCAAGAGAAATACATTAAAAATCTATGTCCCATCCTGAGTTGTCATCAGGGGGTGGTTCATCATTGTCCTCAGGGAAGCTGTCGAAATTGCTTGTGTCTGTTGGAGATGCAACCTGTGGAAGCAGAGTGAAAGAGATGGGGACCATCATCAGAGCTGTCTTTGGGAACCTCTACTGATCTCTTCATCTCACAACAACAACCATTCAGCGGGGGTTTTTTTGGTTCCTTTTATTTGCTCCGGTCCCAGAAATACAGCTACGGACCAGCAAATGCTAGCTGCAGCAGGCCAGTGAAGTTCTGCACTCAACACCTTTTTGCTGAATCTCAGGAGGACTTGCCACAGACTCCCCAGAGGTTTCCTATTGACTCGAATGACCTAGGCCCTCGAGGGGACTCAAGAACTTGTCTACCCTCTGGGATAAGGTTGGCAGAAAAGACTCCGAATTCCAGGCACACCTTTCTTCCCCAAAGCCCAGGATTCTCAATTTATGGCACCAGGATCCTGAATTTGAGGATGTGAGCTGGGCCTCTGGTGCCTTTGAGTATTCCTCAGCCCATAGAGCCTATCTGAGATACTGATATTCCTCGGGTGTTTCTGAATTTCCAGTTATCACGCCTGAATTTCAACCACTAAATAGGTTCATGAAGGCTGTGTACATTTCTTCTTCTTTACTTTTGAAGTAATGTTATTTAAAAGCTACTTTAACTAGGTTTTTGTTATTGTTTTTTTTTCGTTATGATGACAACTGAAGCTTTCTTACAATGAGACCATTATATATTCAAAACGACTGGAAAAAAAAAAAAAGAAACAATAAAAAAAATAGAGCAGCAGCTCCCCAGGCCAAAATAATCAGTGTCACACTGAAGCAGTACCTTGAGCAGACAGTGCGGGCTGAAGAGGACTGCATTTGACATAGCAGTGCTGCGTAGGAAACGCTCGCCTTATTTTTCAGCCAACCTACAGTCTATGTGATATATCTGATACTGGATAATTCACCACTCAGCTGCATTTACCAGCTGCTGAAAATGTCTTGGGGGAAAAACTGAACTCCTTGAATATTCAACTCAATGTGAAAACAAACAAAAACCCCAAAACAATACAACTGTACTATGGATATGTTCATTTTCTTTTTTTTTTTAAGCTATCCAAATCTGTTTACTTTGTTGGTAACAGCACCACTGAATTGGAGGACCCTCACCCGTAGGGTCCTCATCCTTGGTGAGTTCTGAGTTTTGCTTTCCTCCATGGTCCCTTGTGCTGAACTACGTCTCTCTGTTTCTCTCAGCACATCCCTGTGTGAGTTCTCTCTCTGGGAGAAGCATCTCCATCCAAGAGGATAAAGCACAAATTTTGTACCACTTGTCTGGTCTCTTACCACCTTAAGATCTTGTGAAGAATGACAACACAGAGATCTGCGTGTCTTTCTCAAAAATAAGAGCTCAGATACAAGACAGCACATCTTTGGAAGAGTCATTGTAGATTGAAGCTGTGGTATCACGGGCCAGCTGCTCCCTGAAGCAACATCCTAGCAGCAGGCTGTAAACTGAGATTGATCCTAAAATCCTGTGGAACGAGGGCTAAGGAGTAGCTTTTGATTGCCTCACTGGTAGTACTAAGAGTTAAAGAGCTGCAAGAGGCCTATTTCTGAAATAAATAATAATAAGAAAAGCTAGTCTCTATGTTTAGCTCTTCTGGCTCCATTCCTGCTAAGGAGGGGAGGTGCACTGACGGAAGGAAAAACCCATTTCTTCTCCCAGAGCTTCATGTTTTGGGTCGCTTTGCAGATATGGCCCTTACTGAGAGTTGGGACTTGTGCCAAAGCAGCTGAGCTGGTTGTGGAGAACCAGGCTGAGCGGGACTGACAGCTTCAGGGCTGGAAAAATGTCAGTGAGGTTCACCAGTTAATGGAGGTACCTTTTGGACAGGATGCCAAGAAATAAACCTCACAAAGTGGACTGGTGCTCACACAATCGTTTCCTGATACCACGTTGTTTCTAGCTGAAAAAGCCAAAAAGTGTGACTTCCTGCAAAAAAACGCTGGAGAATGGCCTTCCTCTAGGCAGTGCCAAAGGAGCAGAGATCACTTCTGGTGGTGGTGCTATGTCACGGAGCCATTCATGCTCATGGACAGCAGGTCCTGTTGAAGTCACCGCTGCCGGTTGTTGGGTCTGAGGGGTAGACATGCAGGGTTGATACATGCACTGGGTAAAAGCAGCACTGCAAATGCTCTTGCTAAGCTAAAAATCCACTAAAACAATTATAAAAACTTTTCTGGGCATTTTCATCTACACTAGCATCCTGCACAATGCACGGGTAAATCAGGAACTGAAACTAGATGTGAAGAAGTAAACTTGATTTCATTTTCTGCCTTGAAATGTGGCAAACAAGTTAGCAGTCATTGGAAAATTAGCAGCCATTACAAATCAGATTAACAGAAAAAAATGCAGTTTTGATTTATAAAACGTTTACGAGCTGCCTGGGGATTCTGCTTTAGGCAAAATCCTCATTTCTTCTGCTGACCGCCAGTGACTTCGGTAGCCCATAGGGCAAAAGGGGGGACACAAAACCCCCTTGCTCTTTCCTAAATGTTAGGAAAACTTTGGGATGGCAGATTCAGCCCTGGAGCCATGCCTGCCACTGCTGCAGGAGGTACAGGACCACGGGCGGACTGAGCAAAGGGGTGCAATTAAAGACGATTGCTAATGTCATTCTCTCGTTGATCCATTGGGAGAGGCATGGAGAGAAAGGGATTAAGTTGAAACAAGGAGGGGAGGCTGCCGAACAGAAGGGGCCAAGGTAATTTCTATCAGCTAATCCTGTTTGGTTTCCCTTTGCAGCAGGCTTTGTGGGTAAAGAGCTCACAAAGACATCAAAGGAAGAGCTTTGCTGCAAAGGAAAATGAGTAGAGCTGTACCTCCGAGTCTGCTCCCAGTTAAACATAAACTAGTCAGCAACAGGGCTTTTCATGTAGGACACGGACGCAGGAAAAAAGGGTAAAAAGCACAAAAGAAAAGAAGAAGGAAAGGTTAATGCAAAAGAAAGGGAGATGGCATACAAATCCCACTTGCCCATCAGAAAAAAAAAAGACTAAAGGAGAAAGAAAGAGGACACATCTGAGAAAAGGGGTGAAAGTAGCAGCTCCCTGCTGGAATGTGCAAAGTGGATGAAGAAACATGCGCAGCAGGTGAAAAAGAGAAAACCATGTAGTAGTGAGTGATTCTGCCTGGGCAGCCAAGAGCATTTCATCACAGTCATGCCCCTAAAAAGCCTTTTGCTGGAACAAACTGCCAGGAGACAAAGTATAGGTGGAAATGTATCTGAATTGACTTCTCAAATTGGGTTTTGCTTTATATTGTTCTCTGACAAGCACGCTCAGATGAAATAAATAATGTGCTGTTGCCACTTAACTATAGTATACTAGTGTCCGAAGCTCACAACATTCACGTTATAGAGACATGGGAACAAGAAAGAAGCAGTAAAACTTACACTTGGTATTATAGGAGGTGTCAGTGTCCCTTTTCGTAACCCTTCCCAGTTAAAGCCTTCAAACCATCTGGAAGGGAGAGAAGAATAAAGCAGGTCGGGAAGTTAGACACACGGCTAAAATATCAGATCGTGAAACTTACATTGCTTAAACAGTAGGTTTTAACTCCTGCAGCCATGTTCTTCAAACTGCCTAATTTAATTAGCCTTCATCATTTTTGCAATCATGGTTGTATACATTTTCTTGGCTGCAAACGGATTGTGCTGCAACCCAGTGGTGACAGCACGGCAAGTACAAATTATCAGTGCTCAGAAGAAAACTGTTCCTCACTGCAGGTGTCTGGGCAGCTGCTCTTTCCTTCCTATATGGTCAATCCCCCCCATACGGTCAGACGCTAATGTCTAATGGGCTAACAGGCTAATGCAGTTTGGGCTGAATGGTGAGCTCTGAGCTGAGTCATGAGTTGAGTCCACCCCAAAATGTCCATCCAATGCACTTCTATTGCTTTGGGATGGGAGCAGAGAAGGATGAGCACAGATGGTTGAGGTAACCCGCCTCTGCGGTGGTCCCTAACTCCTTTTCCTCTCAAGCAGTGTGAAAATTCTGCAATAAATTTCTGTGGCAAAACAGAGCTTATAAAACATAACTTAAGAACTCTCTCCCGTCAGACCAAAGAGTTTGATGAATTAACGTCATGGGTGGAAATTTACTTTGTTGTGGGAGGAGGGAAACTTGGGGAAATTTTTCAGCCAACCAAAGAAACCCAAGCAGGCAGTGGCATAGTTGGACTGTTTCCAAACACACTTCTGCATTCACTTTAAGTGTAATGGTCAATGTGCAATGTGTTTTGGTCATAGACAAGGCCGGAATCTATACCAAAACACAGGGGAAAAAAACAACCAACACAAATTCAATTAGACTTTAAAGCACAATAGAAGGGGAAGGTCAAAAGACTTTAAGAAACGAGGGTTTGGCAGAAAATGGAAGTGCATGAAGGGCATGTTTCTGGGGGTTCAAATGTCAGACGGCTGGGAAGTCACTTACTTGTGCTTTTGGATATCTTTCACTCCATTTTTCAAGTTCCCTAATCTTTCTGATGGATTGTCCCTATAACATGAATAACAAGATAGGTTACTTTCTTAATCCTTCCAGCAACTCATTTCTTTACAAGTAAAAGAAAAGTGATTATATTTCATGCATTTACCTGCATAGTTTTTTAATTAAATTAGCAGCATTTTTGGCAATCTTCTTTGGAAATTCAATCATATCAATTCCCCTTAATATTATGTTATAGGTCTTCATAGGGTCTGGGCCTGAGAAAGGGGGACTTCAGAGGGAGAAGAAAAAAACAGGTTAAAAATTTGTCTTTAGAACATCACTGAAGGTTGATTAAAGAAAGAAATCAAACAAACAAACAAAAAACAAAGACCAAGCAAAACACAGTATCCTACTGCGGAATTGTGAACTGAGGAAAGTTAGATGACAGCTAGCAATGGTCCATGACAATTTCTCATCCAAGAGAATCATAGAATCATAGAATGGCCTGGGTTGAAAAGGATCAAAGATCATCTCGTTTCAACCCGCCTGCCGTGGGCTGGGTCACCAACCACTGGACCAGGCTGCCCAGAGACCAGGCTGCCCAAAGAGGCTCTGCTACAGTCTGGATTTAAGTGATGCTGTCTGGAAGGAAGTACCAAAGAGTAAAGTCATGTTTCCTTGAGCATTATATACCAAATCTCTTGTTTCCAAGACAGCTCGTGTCCCAGCAGCCTGAGGAACAAGGAGCCAAGATGTGCCTGCTGGCTTATTTTCTATTTGATGTTGTGACACGCTTTCAGTGGGGATTAATTAGGTTTCCAATGGTTTAACAGAAAAGGGACAAGTTCAGTGAAGAAGAGCAGTATGTAGATAAAGTGCCCCTAGAAGTGGATGCTACAATTTTCTTGCTTTGGGCTGCACTACCATACACATGCTCCTTCCTTCCACGGTTGAATTATAAACCCTTTCCCCATCATGTTCAGCTCATTCTCAGTTTACAGGAACTCGGAAACAAAAATTAGGGTAGAATACTGTGTCATTTCACACACATTTCCTAAAAAGCCTGCTCATGTGTTGCATTTTGAGAGATCTGCATGGAAACCGACTTAAAAAGAAAAACTCATCATGAGGTTCAGCAGCACAGCATCAAAGTTTCACTGTGCCATTCCAGCACATGCCTGCTCTGAATCTTCCCCGTCATCTAATCAAGGTGACAATGGCAGAAATATTTGGATCTTTTTTCAGCAGCTACGCCAGCTCTGATGCCCATACCTGCCAGTCAGGAGTTCATACATTAGGATTCCCAGTGACCAGTAGTCTGCTGAAATATCGTGACCTTTGTTCAGGATGATCTCGGGGGCTACGTACTCTGGAGTTCCACAAAAAGTCCATGTTTTCTTTCCAAATCCTATTTTCTTAGCGAAGCCAAAATCAACCTGCAAAAAGGAGGAGAATAGCATCAGAGCAGAGCAAGAGGAGGAATTTCAGCCATGCGCTCGGTCTCTCTTGAAGTGAAGCAAAGCAGAAAGAAGATTTCCTTGTGGGAGTATTATTGCAACCAAAACACTGTGGGTTGTTCAAGAACCAGACAACTGCAGTGACCTTTTTGCTGATTTACCCTTCGTAATGCCAAAAGAAGGTTCTCGTGAGGCAAGAAGAACAAATGGCAATGCTGAACATTTCTTGGGGATGTAACTTCACACAATTTGCAGCTTGGGCTGACTTTTTTTTTTTGAAAGTTCCTATGCAAAGAACTCTTTGGGCTCAATACTTTTTGAAATATCCAGTGAAAAGTTCACGTTCCTCTTCTCATACAAAGAGCGATGCAGTAAAACCAACTCATTTGAAAACGCTGCAATGCACTGGTGGGCTCACAAACCTCAGCTTGCAACCCATAGCACAGCACAGCACGCTACAGGCAATCACAGAAAATGAGATTACATAGGGAACCAAAGCTGTCCTTTGGGGCCTGAGCTGAACTCAGGTTAACAGGCTTAGTGTATTTATAGCTCGGCCCTCCCCTGCCCTGGTACCGTGCTTGCCCAGAGCTGTGGTCTTGTAGCACACTCTGCTGTCTCTTGTTGGCTGAAATGCTCCTACACCTTCCTGCACCTGTATCCTAAACTGCCATCCTAAATGGTGACAATCCCACAGGAAGCAGGGTCGGTCATGCTGTGGGATCTGAGAGACTTCTCTGCTTATTGTGGATGCAACCAAGGAGATCAAAATGTCTAAGGAGCTCGGGGATGGTGATGAGACTAGCAGTCCCTGGTCCAGATCCTCCTGGGGTGGGGAAAAGGACAGTCTGGTACCTAATCCACCGCCATCATCTGGTACCTCACAAGAACCCTTGTTGGAATGCTGCAGAGGACAAACTGCTGTCATTCATTAAGCTGAGGGTCACAGTGACGCATGCTGGCTGCTACTGGGCAGTAAAAGCCCACAGTGGTGATGGTCTGACTTACTGCTCCCTGGGAGCACCAATTCCAAGTTTCCAAAGGCAAGGAAGAGTCCCCAGCCTATGAGGCAGAGATGTTGCCCCAGTGAGACCCTCAGGGAGGTCATCAGCCCCTCTGGGACACAGCTCTTTCAGGGCTGCACCCTTCACTGATGGCTTCCCAAGGGCCCAGATCCCCCCTAGTTAGAAAGGGGGGTTCCCAAAAACGTGTGAGGCATCACATCTTACTAAGGGAAGTCTGTCTTTTCCTCTCCCCTCTCTGTAGGTTCACAGAGGTATAGCTTGCAGACGTTATAATGCTATTAAAAATTAAGGCAAAACCGAATTCCAATCCCCTTTCTCAAGTAAGAAGTCTGATGATCCAGAGCAAATGGATTATTTTGTGCCATGACAAGGCCATGGTTAAAATCTGCATTAAGAATGACTTTTTTGTTTGTTTACGCAAAGGAACTCACTCAGAAACAACAGCTTGCAAAATGTTTTTCACTTGACACCTACAAAGCTCACAAATGCACATCCTCCTCATCTCCCACCAATATTTTTCAGCTTTTCAGTAGCTCAGAAACAGCTGGATGGAAAGAGCTGCTTCTCTTCTCTAAGCGTTTCCACTTCAGGACTGCTGCCCTGAATTTCAAGCTGAATTCTGGCTACAGAGACAGAATTAGTGTTCTCTAGCTCAGCCACAGCTTCAGTCTGCAAGAGGTTGGGAAAACATCTCAGTGATGAGTGATGACGTGCTGGCCCTGACTATAATTCAAAATCTACTGGCGGCCACCATAAGGAACTGGACTGTGGGCTGGGTGGACTCCTCTTCTGATCCCTTATGGTTAATTCTATGTTCTTTATCCACAATTCTAGTTGCCTAACACTAGAAAAAAGTCAGGAATTATGTCTTTTTCTTCTTTTCTTTTTTTTTTCAACACTAGACATTGCAGGCACTCACCAGTTTGGCATAACCTCGATGATCCAGAATGAGGTTTTCTGGCTTGAGGTCCCTATAAATGATTCCTTTGGAATGCAAATAGGCAAAAGCTTCAACTACACACGCCGTGTAAAACCTGGTTGTCGAATCCTCAAATGAACCTCTATGTAAAACAAGAAAGAGAAAGATAATAAAGGGATTTGTATGTACAAGACTGAGCTGTTACAATATGCCATTATCACTGTCACTGTGGTGAAGTCAGGGCTCGATTCTTGCAAGAAGTGAGCTACTCTACCTGTAATTAACCTATATTTATACTACCTGTAGCTGAACTCACCTTTACAATTTCTTTTTCTGAACAGTCTAAAACCACATAGTAGGCCAGTCCAACCTCTTCCCTTAGCAGACTTCATCCTGCTGCTAAAATATCCACGCAGGTCAGAAGAATCACTTAATACATGGGAAGTGACCGCCAAACTGACTTTTACACATACATTTATATGCATGTCTCTTTTTGAAATGAGCATATATCAAAAATTTGAATGCAAAATGTTTTATTTTATAATTACATTTCGTAAAAATAAAATGTACAGATAAGTATCTTTCACATAAAAGGTGATTTCTGGATAATAATCTTTGACTTTTGGGTGAGAAAAGGATTTTGAGCTACGGAGATCAAGAGCTCCCATAATAATGTTCCTGACTGAGACAAAAGACAGAAAAAATACAGTTGTTGGTGTTACTCATAAATTCAGCACAAGGTGCACTTTCAGATGCTGGTTTCAGTATAGCTTGCAAGGAGTTTTCAGAAGCGTGGCACATCCCATTGCCTGCCTTGAGCTGGTGGCCAGAGTGGGCTGAACTCAAAGGCAGCTCTAAGCTAGGTGGCAGCAGAACCACAATTTACAGCTGAGAGAATTCAAGATGGAATTACCAGGCTCTGACAAGGATGAAGAATACATTCCAGCACTTGCTAACTTCGCTACTCTGCTCATTTTAATGGTCCAGAGAAGGTACAGTGTTAGGAAAAGGAAGGAGTTATAAAAATTCATTATGGATAATTAATTAAAAGGAATTTTATATTTGCTTTTTGATCAATCTTTACAACACATTTCCTTTGCTTTTCAAATGTAATTAAACTATGTTCCAATTACAACTCTACTACATAGCCGTATGTGATTCTTGCCCGCAGTGATGGCATGTGCACGTACCACACACACTGCGCAGCCACCTCCCTCCGCACACACAACCAAACCAAAACGCTGCAAGGTCAAATCCTCCAAAGTCAGGAAATACCAGCACCACATTTGCCAGTGCACTGTGATGCGGTATTTCATTACATGCTTTCAGACTATTTTTTCCATGGCACTTCTGTGCCCCAACCCCATAGCGCTAAGCTATGGCTCCCACGTTGACCACATAACTATCATTGCTACCATCACTACTTTCCGTATCTTTTCTGTGTTTTTAGAGAGGCCATGACAAAGTAGCCTGGGCTCGGTCCAGACAAATCTCATACACGCTGGAGACAACCTAAATCAGTCCCAAGTGTATTCTCAGTAGTAACTGGATTCCCTTTGTCTCTAGTTAACTGCATAGGAGCCACAACATCATTTCTTCACCTTCTGGGGAACCTAAATTAAACACAGAATGGTAAGAGCCAGCTTTTGCCCATGATGGATAAAGGCTCTTGGTTATCTGAAGGCATGTGAAAAAATACTCCACTTGTCATGACTACAATGTCTTAAAACTCACCTGTCCCTGAGAATTGTCCAGAGCTCTCCACCTAGACAGGCTTCCATCAGCATGTACAGGTACTTGCTGTCCTTGAATGTCCTATAGAGCCTATGGAGAACAAGCAAATAACAGAAAATCCACAACAAAAATCAAACACCAATCGTTCCCACTTCTCACAGACCATGTGCTCCATCCCAGGAAGCACAAGACTGAGGGGGATCTTACAGAGCTAGTGCTGCACTTAGGGAGGTCAGGTCAGTCCTCATCAGTCCTTTGTATCATGAGGGAAATAATTCAGCAGAGAAGGATGGGCATTTGAATGAAGTGTTTTGCAGCAAAAGGAGAGGTCATCATTGCTCTGAATACTAAATGAAGTCTGACATTTCTAATGGCATAACCTGACACTTGGCTTTCCAGATTCTCTTGAAAGAGAAGTTTTCCTACCATTTCAGTAATGTCTATGCAATCTTTTTCTTCACACTACAGCTACAGCTGTAGATCTGCTGTCTTTAATTTCAAGGAAGTGCTGCCCGATTTGTGTTTCATTTCAGAACTCAAAACCGCTGATCCGGTCGACTAAACAGAATCTGCTGACATTTAGGTACCTATAAGTACTCTTTCTCTTCCTCCTATGGACTGAATGTGGAGGAAAAGTTGCCTAAAGACATTCATGAACCCGTCCTCCTTCTCACTTGGCATCTGAAGCATGCAGTGAAATCCCAGCTCTGTGTTTAATGCGACGGATTAAACAGATGCAACTACAAAACTATGGAAATGAGCATAAGGAATTCATTGTCAGCTGCTTTATTAAACTTTAATATCAAACTAGTTCTTCCCCCCCGGAGCTCTGAGGTTAGCAGCAGTATCTCAAAGACCTGCAGGAGGACAGGAGAAGAGGGGAGGAGAAGGAGTTTGCTTTGGCAGGGAAGGGAAATCTATCAGGCACCTTGAGATCAGGAGACACGTACCAAAAATAACAGCATTATTATTAAAATTAATAGCAGTCCATTTGCATATCAGATAGAGATGAATGTTTTTGTCTTCTTGTTACATGTATGGGCACTGTGTCAGACTGCCTGCAGAAACGAGCTACATGTGGACAGGTTTCTTTGCAGCTGCACTGCTTAGATATTGATTTTAAAAACCTGAATGCTGCAGTAAAAGGAGATTCTGAGGCATATTTGGATATTCTGCTATGGTATAATTGCTCTATTCAGGGGAATTTCCAAGAATAAAAAATTAAAGGGTGGATGCGATATGATATAAAGGAAAAGAGTTCTACCTCTTCTAAGTTAGTGATAAATACAGTTATTCATTTTTTTATGGGTCTGTGTGATAGTTCAGAGGTTTAAAAAAGTACGATTAAGAAAGTGATGTGGGCAAGGCTTTGAGTACTTGCTGATTGTCCCGCTGAAGCTAGGACAGGGCTTGATGATGCTGCCTGGATCAATCCTACTTTTCCTTGCTTTCATGTGCATTAGAAGTCATAGGAAAAAAAAAAACCAAACAAATCACTGAATACGCTCAGTGCTTATCTACTCGTGAAATATTCTGCACCTAAAATATACTACTTGTGGCCAAACCAACATTTAATGGAAAAAACCAAACCAGTGTTTCAGAGCTTCTGTTACTATGATATTACCTATGTTGACATCTAAAACCTAAAACCTCAGGTATCTGTCCCAGAAATGCTGAAACAAACTAGCTGGCCGTTTCATAAAATCTATGGATTGAAGAAAAAAACCCACGTATTTCCTGCCAGTGGGACAAAATACGATTTATATTACAATACCAACTTTTCATCTATATTAAGGTTTACAGACTCTACACATTGAAGAAGCCCAAATATGAATAACTAAATATTTTAGATTGTTAGTTTAAATGCTGCTGAAATAAGGCACTACTTTCTCTAGCTAAGGCAGCTGTACTGAAAAATTACATTCCAGAAAACTTTATGGTCATCAAATCTGGCCAATCAAATGTTGTTTATCGACTTTAATAGAAGCACAAAGTTTACATGTGGAATGTACAACGTGAAGTATGAAACCACAGTATTTCAGTAGATCAAGCAGTCCGAAGACTGAAATGGCACAATACTGGAATTCATTCCTTTATTCATTTTCTTACTCATCTAAATATTTGCAGAACTCCTGCAGGCATCCATGGCTCAACACTTGTTTGCCCCTTCACCGAATCCACACACAGCTTTGTTCTGCACAGTTCTGTTCTGGAAAGCTGTTAGCTTCTCTATCATAAAGTTTTATTGAGGGCCGTTTGGCCTCTTCTGCCATCTTGCCTGGTTTAATGCACTTCAGTAACTTAAAGGAAATACTTTCACAAACAGTTTCACAATGAATTAGGAAAATATTATTTCAGGAATGCTGTCTTCCTAGTCGAGATATCTCAGAGATTGTGTCCTTGCTTCAAGATCATTTTAAATCTGCCTTTCACCCGACATCTCAGAACACAATTAAGTCTACCAAAATGGTAACATTTTTTACTGCAGTATCCAGAAAAAAAATTAGCTGAGCTACAAGCCTGGCCCAAAAAAGGGTATAAACATGCTATGAATAAATTTAGGACAGAAACTAGGAGACAATATCAAATCCCTTTGGAGCTGCACGAGGAAAAGCGATGGGGAAAAGCAGGCATAGAGTTTGATAAACCAGTGAAGATTTTCTAGTTTCCAGCCTTTGCAATAAGGAAAGGTTGGGCTTTATGGCTTAGAAAGTCCTATCCCAATGCAGGATTTCCAAGGGGTATTAAAAGTGTCTAGGAGAGGCTTATTTCTATAAAGAACATGAATTATTGCATGATATGGAAAGAAAAGATGGGATTGAGTTTGGGGATACTGCCTTTATCTGAATTGCCTGCTTTGTGAGTGTTATTTCAGTCATTTTACATGTCTATGCAAATTAAATTATATAAAGTATAATACCATGTCAATATATATAGTGATGTTATAGCTTCAGACAGGCACAAGAGACACATATGAATAAATGACCGGACACAGCAGTAGCGGGTAACTCAGTCTGACTGAAGTCCTCTATGCAGGAACGCTGGGAAGGCTGCACTGAACTAAAAGCTGTCCATGCGTTTCACCCCCCTTTACATCAACATACTAAGCCAGCTCAGGCTTCAGAAAATAGATCTATTTGCTGAAATAGCCTGCAAGGTATATTTGGCTCTAGCCTAGGTAACAGGAGCGTGTTTGTGAATCGAATGTTACAGTGTGAAGGAAATTGCAGCTGAGTACGATGTCAGCGTGCAGTTGTCACCAATGAATCACACACAGGTGAAGCCTGGGCTTCTGGGGAATCCCAGGGATCAGGCAGGCTTCTGGCCAACGCTTGCAGCAGTTCTGCATGTGAAGGAAATACCCCCTTAGCAGCTGATGGGTGGCCAGCCCTGCCACACACTTGCCCTTGCACTTTGTCACAGGGGTTTGGTTTCTATCCCAAGTTAGTATGCCTCTCTGGAGCTCTTTTTGGGAGAGAGATTGATCTCCTCCAGCGAAAGTCAAGGGCTTTGGGCACTTTGAAGTATCCTTGGCTTAAAAAAGATGTCTTCCTGTTAGATAGCCCCAGTTTAGGGAGAAGCATTGCCCCGTAAGAGGTTCTGGCCACCCAGCATTCTGATCCTGACCTATAACATACACGGAACTGTCTCTGCTTACTGGTGACAGATAGTCATAATCTTAAAACATCAGAAAACTTAGCTGCTAGGGTAAAAACAAATCAAAATGACTGGCACCTGTTTTTATTCCCTGAAGAATCGCATTTGCTTAAGTTTTTAGGAGGGATATGATTTTAGCACAATTACTCATGATGAGTCAGTGGGCCCTGAACTGGAGCTAATGAGCTAGTATACCCTAAAGAGAAGTACAGCTATTTATTCACATGACAGCACAGGATCTCCAAAGATTAAATCCTGCCTTCCAGCTTCCTTTTGTGACACAGAAAATTCAGAATAAAGAGGAAAACGTTTATTGAGCAGGGGCAACCCTGAGTCGTAGTGTGTATGCCTACACGGAGCAAACTCTGCCCATGCTCTGCGCTGGTGATGTGTTTGCTCTGGAAGCCACAAAGCCATGTCAGCAAAGCACAGAGCCCAAGCAAATCAGTTAAGGCTCAGGTTTAGTTTAGGTTTGGGAAGAAGTTCCCCATTCCCCATGATCCATTGCCTGGACCTTATTCTATGAACTGCATTTGCAGTCACTTGCAGGGAAGCTATGGCTGAAGTGTCTTTTTAATGGTGCGTGGATTATTCCTAAGGGATTTTATCAGATGCCGTGGCTCCATCGTGGCAGTGCGCGGGACAGACGGACAGTACCTCACGATGAAGTCTGAGTGCGCGCTCTGCATGATCTGCTTCTCCGAGCGGATGTGCTCCTGCTGTCTCGTGTCCACTATGTGACGTTTCTTCAGGATTTTCATCGCAAACGTTTTCGTCTCTTCACTTTTCAGCTGGACCTTGGGTAAAGTAGGCAAACGTGCTGGTTAGAAGCAGGGCTGACAGGTTAACTGCATGGCCCCACCACCGTACCTTCAGAAAAGTTTAAAACCAGATTTCCTGCATGGAAAGCACCATCTAGTTGAACAACAGCTTGGCTGCAAAGCCAGATTTCTCAAACCACTGCTACTCAATCAGGTCATGCTGATTGCTATTAGGATATGCTGTAAAGTTGAAAAGCCATTCCCAGAACTCACTGTTGAAGGGAAAACACAACTGTCAGCGTTACTCTCAAGTCAGAAGATGTCTCTAGCTAATGTACAGCTTTCATAAAGCCTCCTGTAAGTAGTAACACATGCACTGCCTCTGGCTGGGAAATGCAGTCCTTGGATGTTTTTAAGGGATGAGTAGAGCTGGCTTTTTAACGGCACCACTTTGTCACGTCTTTACTTTTAACCTTAAGCCTCGGCCACCTATTTTTAGCCCAAATTCCAGAGATGAGGCCGAAGGGAGCTGTTTGCTTGTTCACCAGTGTTACCCTGGTAACTTCTGAGCCTCGAGTCCTTCCCAGCTCTGAGCAGCAGGTAGGAATCCCCACAAGAATTACAACTGAGTCACCCTTTCCATTTTGGACATCCCCTCTTATCACTGAATCATGGAATATCTCAAGTTGGCAGAAACCCCCAGGGACCATCAAATCCAACTCCGGGCTCCATACAGCACCACCCAAACCCTATATCTGAGAGCAGCGTCCAAACACTCCCTGAGCTCCGGCACTCGGGGCCGTGCCTACTGCCCTTCGCAGCCTGCTCCATGCCCACTGCCCTCTACGGCAGAGCCTTTCCCTCACCCCCAGCTGCCCCTCTCTCTCCACACTAGCAAACCAGAGAGAACCTCATCACAGGCCTACCAAGCCTCCTAGTTGCTCACATCAACACCACAAACCTTGTCACTGCCTGCCAGAAACGAAGCTGCACAACTTCACGACGTGTAGTTTGTGTGACACAGTTTAGGACTGTGGAATTGAACCGAGCCAGGAAAGAAGATGGGATGACCTTCCTGATGACTCTCAGCTTCCCCAGAACACCTGAGGACATCTGAATTTTGCCACAGTTTTGCTGCTGCCTTCAGAAAAGCACCCTGCTGTTGCAGGGTCTGGCTGGCAGGTCTGTATTCACTGGTGTGCTCAAGTATACATGTTAGTAAGTAAGTATGGATGTACATACATATGCATGTATTTATCCATTTTAAAACCACTTGGGGTTTCTGTCCTCAGATTTGTGGCAATTCATTTTCCCTGCAGCCACAAGTATTTTCAGTCCCACGTGAAACTTGTTTTTCCAAGGGCACTATTCTGCGTTTCACACTGAGACTCATTATCTTCACACGAAGTCTGTGATGGCCATTTAATCGTCATGGAGACGGGGTACCAAAGCCTAAACAATCCACATAAAATAAAGAAAAACATCTTTTCCTCATCTCTGAGGTTTTTTACTGAGTTCTCCGGTTATGTATTGAACTGGTGATGTACAACGATGCTTTGCTGTACAACGATGCGTTTTGACCACAGGTCAAAGCAGAATGAAATTCTGCATTTACTGCAGACTAAAAATGATAGAAATGTTTTTGGTTTGGGGTTAGGGCTTTTTCTTAGTTTCTTTCCTTTTGAATAAATGGCGTATGAGCTTTAGTACAACTGTTTGAACAAAGTTATTTGACATTGATCTAAATCAAACCAGGCTGTTTGATGGAAGCGGGGAGATTAGCGAGGTGACACAGGGAAAGAAACTACAGTGAAGTAAGGAAAAACTGAGGCTGACTGCAATTCACCAGATCTTGCAAAAAAAAACCACTACCCGTTCAGTTTTATTATCATCAAAGATGTACTCCTGGAGAACTTACCCCTCTTTGCTTTTGATGGTAATTTGGATTGCTGGACTTCCCATCACACTCACCCACCCAGTGAAGTGAATCAGATGCCATGCAAATTATTTCAAGCAAGAGTCCGTGCCAATCCATATCATGTGTTACAGATCAGATCTGTTTTCTTTTAGCAAGTATTTTTTACAGTGAGGTTGTCCAGAGACAAACAGTAAACGAACATGAGAGCCAATAAAGTAGCTCTGCTAGCAAATTTGAACACTTCTCAGGCAATCTGAACAGGAAGCATTGTTAATAAAACTATATTTAGCACTTCTAAACTTACTCAGAACACAAATCCCTAGTTCTCTCATGTTAATCTTTATTAGATGTCAGCGTTAAAAATAAACATGACAACCGTGTGGAGTCTCAGATCGCTGAATTCCACAATTGTAGAATAAAGGGTAACATGAATAAATCTCAATTTGCCCATTTCAGCTGTATCATTTTAATTAATTTTAAGTTCTGAATGCTATTTCTTCCTTTAAAGAAAATAAATTAACAATCTTGTTTTTTCAGGGATGTCTGGGCTCTAAGAGCGAGCCTGTCTTCCTGTACTTACTCGTATACCTCCAAAAGAAGTACAGGAAAAGAAATTACTATAAGGAAGCAAAAGGCAGCATTTGTATCCAGCGTTTTATAATGTAATCACTGCCATAAATGTTTAAATACAGAACAAACATGCAACCACAGTTAGCTAATGCAAGACTTTGACTTTACGCCACAGGAGAATTTGATAAATTTTCCATTGCTACTCATGATGCGCTTCATAATGCATAGGATTTACAAGAGTTTGAGAGCACGGGGGGATTAATTTTCATCAAATGTGCTGATGCACTGAAACATACCGCTCAGGTACTGAACCTAAGGCTTGAATTTTGGATCATCTTCCTTCCTGTGTTTTTCTCTATGCTGGTTGTCCACATGGACACTTCTCCTGCACACTTCTCCTTCTTCAGCACGCCTTCGTCTTCCCCTTGGTCTGGGGTTTCTACTGCCATCGCTGAATGTGATAACTGTGATGACTGCTTTTACAATGTAACGCTAGTGATCCCCACGTCATTTTTACTATTTCTATAAACAGTAATATCAATATTAAGCTCCTGATAGCTTACAGAAAAAAAAAAACCCAACACGTCTAATCTTTATCTCCTTTGAAAAGCAGAAAAAAAATCCTGAAGTTACCTGGACTTTTTACTTCAAAATACAAGATTCATGCTGAGATGCTGAGAACGGGCTAAGAACACCCTGCCCTTCAAATGTATTGAAAAAAAACTGCACATGAAGCCACAAAACCGCAAAGATTTTGTCTCTCAGCTCAGAAGGAGGTGGATTTGCCAGGCAGGAAGCTCAGCCTTCCAAACAAATCCACCACAAAAATCTCCTAAACGCTTAAGAGAAGGGGAAAAGCACGCAGTTTTCCAGCTTGCAAAGGAGCCATCTTTGCTACACACTCAGGAGATCAGAGCTGACACAATTTGAAGAAACATCTTAAATATCAAAGGCCCCAGGACTATAGATTTGGTGGAGACCCGCTGGAGCCTTCTGTTTCAATCATTCTTCCCTGAGCTGGTTGACACGGAGTAACCCCCAGCCTCTATCTTTCTGGGTTTTTTTGCAAGTAAAAAGAATTTCTGGCCCCTTCTCTCTATCTTTTGCTCCGCTCCTCGCTCTGTCCTCACAGTCATCGCCTCTTCACCAGTGCAAAAATCTCCAAAATGATCTCTCTGGGAGATGCAGTGCACTAATGGTAGGGCACTGTTTGCCAGTGTAAATGTCCACATTCACTGATAATATTGATGTTGTCTATTTGACTGAAAAGACCAATGGTAGGGGGAAAAAAAACTATCAAGCTGGGTACAGTGTATTACTTTTCTTTCTCTTTGCTTTCAAGCACATGTTTCAGCTCCCATGATGTGTCCATCTCATCACTGTGCTATGGCACATGGCCCCTCTTCTCTCTCTTGTACTAACAAAGTCGCTAAATGCAAAGCAGGCTGAACAGCAAACCTCCATCCTTTTCAATGCAGAAGTCCCCAAAATACTGAATCCTCGTAAACCTATAGGTGCTACTGATGCTCATCTGGTGGGACTCCCTTCTGGTGAATGTGCGTGATCTCTTGCCCTGTGTTAAAAATGAATCTCCGGATGAAGACATAAACCTTTTCATTCGTTGAATAGGAATATATTATCTCTTCAAAAGACAAGAAAATTCAATAAAGAGCACGGTTACATAAACAAAATACCACACTGAGGAAGTGATGTACAAAACCAGAGACAGGAGAGGTAAAACTGATTGGAACAGGTCATGTTGTAGAATTCTTATGCAGGAAATGATCTGCATCCCAGTGACAAAAATAGCAGCAGAAATCTTGTTTATAATTAAATGAGTCTATTTTAGAAGCAAAATATAATACTAAAAAAAAAGAAATAGTTGCTTTTATTTTCGATATATAGGTATTTTGCCTATATGTATAACATAACTATGTAAATATATATGAAATACATACATACATATTTTGCAACATATTCTGCTGCAGCGATAGGATATCACAGATTTGGAGCCACAGCTGCACCTTCATTCTGTACTTACTAACTGGAAAGGCTACATGGGAACCATCAGACTCCTGTCTTTTATCATAGAATCACAGAATGGCCCGAGTTGGAAGGAACCCTAAAGATCATCCAGCCCCAACACCATGCCGTGGGCTGACTGCCCCCACCAGATCAGGCTGCCCAGGGCCCCGTCCAGCCTGGCACTGAAAGCCTCCAGGGAAGGGGCAGCCACAGCTTTCCTGGGCAGCCTGTGCCAGGGCCTCACCGTCCTCTGAGTAAAAACTTTCCTCCTAATATCTGATCTAAATTTCCTCTCTTAATTTAAAACCATTCCCCCTAGTCCTATCACTATCTGCCCCTTCAAGTACTGGAAGGCAGCAATGAAGTCTCCCCAGAGCCAGCCCCAAAGTCTTCTTCACCCCCACAGGGCTTGCTCAGTCCCCATTGAGCCATTGCCTCCCCTTTCCTCTTTGCTGTGATTCAGCATGATGCCCATGCCCAGGTCAGTAGACATTTTTTGGCAGCCTGAGTCATCAGAATGAAGCGACCCAAACAGATGGGTCACATACATTCCAATAAAGTCCTTGAAGAGGATCTGAGGTCAACCAAGGAAATGGGCTTCATTTTGCTGCTAATAATTTCAATTCGTAGGACTACATTTAACTTTTCAGCACTGAAAGAATAATGCTGTTTTGGTACAGAAACTTGAAAAAAATCCCTTATGAAGTGGGGTGAAGATGTGTTGGTACGGAGTTCAGCAGAAGTAGAATGCTGCAAGGATGGGAAAAGATGCAAGCACAGGGGAGGAGAGAACAGGAGGAGAAAAGAAGTGGAGAAAGAGATGGAGAAAAAGAAGGAAAGCAATTAGGACAACAGAAGAGATCCAATCTCCCTTCCCCTTTTCAGTCCTTATTTCTAAAGGGCTTCTCCTGGGCTCTCTGGGCTTATATAAAAATACTATAACCGCTCCAAAAATGTTGTTTTGCTTTACAATGTACAAACTTCTGCAACTTCTGAAACACAGTACAGTCAAGGCCTGATGTGTTAACACAGCTGTAATTCACTTACAAATAAAGATGGTTTTACCTTAGTGCTTTTTCAGGCTTTCTGGGAAAACGGATACAAAATCCAAGTCTCAAAGGAAGGAGTAAATCCAAGTATCTGAGTGTTTCTTATCCTTCCTTTCTGTTTCTTTCTCCCTTGTCATAAATTTATCTCTCTCTCCGTATGTTTATTTATAATAAATCATATAGGGATGTGCATTATATAAAACCCACAACGTTAGCAGTTTCTGTGCAACTTCAGCGAGAACTGAAGTGATAAAATACCAGCTGACCTTTACACTTTGATAAAGGTTCACCAGAATGTAGAACAGTCCCCAAAAGAAGGTTTTAGTCTCAATGAAGACGAGTGAGGTGCCTCAGCCTCGTCATATTCCAGACGTAGACTGAGGTCATAGTGCTTTGACTGCCCTGTCTTCTATCCCTGTGTGATCTCTTTGTAGGAGAAGACCGGAAAGAACACCTCCTGAATTCCCCTTTATTGCAGATGTTGTGCCTCTGGGTTGCAGTTCTTACTTGGGTTGCAGTTCCTACTTGGCTGTGGGTTTTCCGAGAAGCCCTACAGTTGTGCACTTTCTCTACAGAGCTACTACAGATGTTTTCCTCTGTGATACTCTTGTCCAGACACTTAAAGCCATGAAAGACATGAAAGAGCAACAGACTCATGTACATGAAAGCAGGCCTGAACACACTTAATCCCTCCTTCATTTTTGCAGCTAAAATTAAAGCTACACTGAAAAATCCCCAGATTCTAACAGACAGAATGGAGGTATTTGAACATGAACTTCTCCAGCTTCTGGACACCAGGATCACAAAAACTTTGCTCATAAGCTTCAGAGTGTTCTGCTAATCCTCATGGCAGCTGGCCTGGCTCCTAGCTAAATGAGAACATACAGTGAGCAGAGTTTTTGTGAGTAAAAATGTTTAGTTTACTCTGGAGATGTGCTTTTTTCTAAACACTCAGCAACAGTGATTCTTTTGGAGCCAGCCACAGCCTTTTCTTGAAATCTTGTGTACACCACTCACAGGCAAGTTCTTGTTGCTGCTGTCTGCTGCTGGACACCCCCTGTGGGCACAGCGATACCTCGACCCAAACAAAGATGGTACTTTAGGCACTTTCCCATAGGACTCTTGCTAGCTGCAGTGTATGTGCACGATTTGGAAGCAATGGAGAAATCAGTGCTATCGTGAAATGTGAGTATCTTTGTGTCACAGCTCGGGAGCTGAAGTGCAAATGCTTTTGCTTGCTAGGCATGTACAGGGTCCTTTATTTTCCAGATAGATGCATCTGAACCAACAAAAATAGCAGCAGCTGTTGCTGAGTGCAGCACTTGGGTTGCATACAGGCTAAGGAGAAGGCAAACTGAGATCCCCTAATCCCAACAGCTGAGCTGCTGCACCAACCAAGTGGAGACTGTTCCCCTTAGCAAAAGAGTACAGCGTGTTTTAAGTGTTAGATATGCTTACGTACTCCCAGGATGAAACAGACGTCCTCATAATAATACTTGTTGCCTTACACCTTGCTTTTTTTTTTTGACAGAATTTGTTGTTAATAGGAAACTGGGGAAATATCTTGTGCACATTTATGCCTCAAAGTATTTCAGATGTCTCTATTAAGATTTTGAAGATACTTTGCACATCTCCTTAAGGCAAGATTCAGCTGCTCTCCTGACCTAAGGCTTAGAGAGAAACTGTAGTGTGCATCACCAAACCATAACAAGCAAGCTACCCAGTGCTTCTTCCTATATTCTTTCCATCTCGTGCACAACATCAGATGAACAAGTTTTTGGTTAGCTCCATGCTCACAGCTGTTGGAAGAAGAGGTGGGATAAGCTCACCTGCCCTAAAAGCAGCGTGTGCTTTTGGGGCCCATGTGTGAACAGGCACGGTGACTGCACCGGATAAGACAGGAGACTGAAACAAATGATCTCAAGATGAAAACAAAAAAAGAGTAAGTTTTTGGGATACATCACATTTTGAAGGTCGAATCAAGAATGAATTATAAATGGGCAGCAGAGTGGAAACTGTCCATGCTGGCGTCCTCATTTTCTTTGAAAAAGTCTAGATTCAACTGGTTGGGAAGCCACTGCCATGTCCCACCACACAGCACAATCTGAGTGCTATGGGACTCTATGGGAAAACAAACTGCAGAATTATACTCTGCGAGTACGCATAAGCAAACACAAAATCTGTAACTCTAAGCTTTGATCCCTGTACTGAAAATTGCTATTCAGTGCTTGACAACATGTACAGCTAAATTTTTTATAAGCGAGGACATTGGGTAACAGATTAAAATCTGTGCCTTTCTCTAAACCCCAGAGGTAAATATTATTTTTCAAAAATGTCTAGAAGGAAAAGGCTAAAAAACCTGTGAGGAATGTACACTGCTTCATGCATAAAATCATTTCAATAAGTAAATATCAGAAGAAGGGTTGTATAGCTAAAATGTGTTAAACCTAATGGAAAACATTCACTACTGCGGTTTCTTGAAAATTTTGAGGTGGACCTAAAGTCTCCGATGCCATACATGATTTGGCCACGCTCCTGAGTTTGGCTTTGTCTGCAATATGGCACCTATTTTTATGTCCTACTCCTGCGTTCAGCCTGAGCCCAAGCCTTCAGCTTAACAGCTCGCATCCTGATGAGGACCCTCATGCTGTGTGATGGGCTACAAATGGCACCTCACTTTTCCAGCCCTTGACAGCATCCCTTCTACTAACAGACGAGACCCAAGAATACAGAATCATAGAATGGCTTGGGTTGGAAGGGACCCCAAAGATCACCTAGTTCCAACCTCCCTGCTGTGGGCAGTGAAATATGTTTCAGTCTGCAAAACAACACTTGCCCATCTGTATTCAAATCCATAAGGAATTAAAAAGTAAAGTAAAAACGAAGAAAAAAGAACTTTTGCTGTCTTTCGTTTGCACACTTAAAAGTTTCAAATTACCCCCTGCATATAGCCAAGAAGAAAAAGAATTAGCCAAATCTTCAACAGTAGTATTTTTCTCAGCTCCACGGCATTAATTTCACTGTCATGGGAATGTGGGATTTGCTCGGATGCATGATCTTCAAATCCCTCACTAAAACGTCAGTTTTCTCACCTTGACTGCACTCAAAATATCCAACCTTTCATAGGGAAGGAGGCCAAGGGATTTTTAACAATTAAAAAAATAAATATTTCCAAGATTTCAAAGAGAAGACTGATCCCCATAACGAGAAGCTTCATAATAGCTGGAACAAAACGACAGCTAAAGAATTGGAAATTTCCACTAATAAATGTCTGAATTACGCATCTGTCACTCTATTGGAAGACAATTATAGGGTATTTTTCCTTGCCATCCAATTAATTCGCTAATGCTTTTGTTTACAAAAAAGGCTGGAGGCTATAATAAATTTGACTGCACTACATCATCTGTAGCTAGATTTTTCTTAAAACATAAATAAAAATGAAAAATGCCATACTATCCATTTAAGAAAGGTCTCACACGCTCCGAGTAAAATGCGGCAGAAATCAAAGCTTGTTTGTGCTGCATATGTCTTTATTAATTTCCATGTTATAAAGGAATTTAGTTTTTAGTGGCCATCATTAAGCCGATACGATGTTCTGAGGAGGATTTCAAAGGCATCTGTCTAGTGCATAGCACCATTAACTGCTTTCATTAATGGCTTGGATAATAAAATAAGAAGAATATTATTAGCTTGGCACATACTAAAGCCAAGACAGCGAGTACGGTAAGTGCTTTTGCAAAGAGCAAGGGAATTCAATTTGAATTTTACAAATTGCAGTGATGGCTTGAAATAAAAGGGACACAATTCAGTCAGAGCACAGGCACTTTGTTGCAGTTGTCCTGCTTGGCCTGACCATGGGAAGGCCCAGGTTAGACCAAAACACCTAGTTTGGGGTACTTCTTCTAAAAGAAGGGAAAACATCTGGGAAGTGAGTAAACGTGATGATCGCTGGCCTAGAAAGCATGAATTACTGGTAAAACTCAAAAGAAGAACATTTATTTTTTCCTAAAGAAGAATATTTCAGTGATAACAATCTTATGTGACAGTATTCATGTGATAACAGTCTTCAAATATATACAACCATACTGCAAGGATAGAGAAGGAACTACCTCCAATTCTGCCTGAGATAAGGACAACTGAGATAGGCTGGCTACAGCTGGGAGGTATTAAATGGCAGGGAGACTTTCCTTGCAGCAAGGAATGGGTAGGCACTGGGATAACTTGCTTTGGGAATCTCATTCCCTACAGACTTTCAGTGACGTATTACTGGAGACTGGTTGGATGTGTTTGATTCTGCCATAAGGTAATGGGTAATTCCTTTAGGTCCGTTCCAGCCTGAAATATGTGCTGCAAGTGCCACTGGCTTCTGCAACACCGCTGAACATTGGAACGTACAGTGAAGTGTTTTGTCAAGGCAGAGCTAAGTGCTGGGCTTGTCCTCAGTCTGTCTGTTCCTACTGTTGTTTTCAGAATGCCCTGAGCCATGTGATTGGATGTGGAAGAATCGTATTATTTGTGCAATTTTATAATAACAGGAGCAATTTTAAATCACCTTCCTCCATCTGAGTGATTGTTCAAAGCAATAACTGTGCACGTCAATAGAACCAAGACATGGCTGCAGGCCCGGGCTGATTTTTAGGCTACCTGTGCTTGGCCATCACCCACATGAACTGATTTCTGAGCAATAATGACTCTAACCCCGTACATTCAGACACCCTGATACATTTATTTCAGAGCTGTCTAATATAATCTTGATTTAAATCCAAAACACCTGATGTGGAGCAGATGATTAGAAATACAGGGCTTACTTTAAAAGGAAATTAAAGAACCAAGACAAGAGCAATGAAGTCCAGGAGAGATGATTTATGAAGGCTGAGCACACCTGACCTGCATCTCCGTGCTCTACAACATGGTGCTTTGCAGGACACAAACCTGAGACAATAAATTCACTCATTACGGTAATGCGTTATCGAAGTGTCTGGATTTCAACATAGAAGATGTTCAGCTGACACAGTGCTCAGAAGACGAGTAGCAAAATATAGTGGATGCCCTGTTAATATGTAGTATGAAAACCAAGGAGCCCAGTCCTATTATTTCCCTTCTGCCGTGCTAAGGATGGAAATGCAGGAGGGCTGCCCCAGAAATGTGGCACCAGCCAGCCTGGTCTGGCTGTGGTCTCCCAAAGCTGCCTGAAGCTGTGGCAAAGTCCAGCTGGAGAGGAAGGTGCAGACAACGCATAAGGGCAAGGCATATTGTAGAGGCATCAGGTAGCCATTAAAAATCCTAGCCAACTATGTACAGCAGCAATGCAAAGCTGCTGGAAATTTTTCATGATATGCAGAAAGTAAAATGACCTAGAAAAGGTCCCACAAAGAGATGAGCTTACTAGGACTGGCCACCACAAGGGACTGTAGAGATAAGCTTTCTATTAGAGGAATAAAACCAAGACAAAAAGATATTTCCACGTGTCATCTCCATATAATTGAAAATTGCTTAAAAAATATGTACCAGCATATAAATGCACTGATGGGATGAACTCTGAAGACAGGCAGCATTCACAGTGGTGCCTGGAATACCAAAGCTTATTTACACAAACCACACCTGAACACTAAAATGCAGGCAAATGGGAGCATTATTTGGCCCGGGCCAGCAAGTCCTAAAGCAAAGCCCAGACATTCCAGCTACCAGCCAGACACCACCAGCTTCAAGGGTATGCAGATGCCCAGGGGCTTGCCTACAGCAGCCAAGGTGGAGCTGTAAAAATCCTCTTCCTTAAAATGTGCTTGGTTAATTTAATCAGTTTTACTCATGAAATAAGTGCAAGAAACTGGAATGCTTCCCAGGAACAAATTCCAGCACTGCTGTGCACTAATACACTCAGGGAGTAAAAGAGTCAGGTCCTGCGCTACATTATTTAGCATTCATAGCCTTAAGCCATAAAACATATTTTTTGTACACAGAGTGCATGAAATTGAACTGTGCGAAGACATACATTGCAAGAGGTAGCAATTCTAGGCTCAGTTTTGATGAAAATAATAGTTTCTTGCTTTGATAACACGATGACCTCACTTTCCAGTACTCAGCACTGAAACAGCAATTTGGAAAGACAATTAGGTTATTAAAGCCAAGAGAGTATTAAAATAGCTTTCCACGGTAATGAAGAAAAATAATGAAATCCGGAGCGTTAAGCTGAGCTTTTCAATATTTTTATCCTTCTGTGTGCATTCCACTATTAGTTAGGAACTGCTACAGCCTCTTTAGCAGAAGGATAGGACCGTTTAGTGATGTAATCCATCTTTTTCAATAAGTAACTAAAATCTGAGGAAATGTAATCTAAGGTTCTCTCTCCACACTTAACTCCTAGTGACTGAGTGTGTGTTTTTATCATGCTCACTTCAGGAGCAGTACCCGCAGAAGTCCCTCGGTGCCTTCATATTTTCCTGCAGTCTTCCTCTTCCCCATCTCCTTTCTCTCCATTACCGAAACACCTTTCCCAAAGGAAAACTTTTCTATTTCTGTCCTCTCCTCCTGCACGTGGTAGGATCACAATGCAGGGAACAACTGTCACCACTCCGCATGAGCAAATTCAGTGACAACAGGAGACCAATATGGGGAGTGGCTTAAGCTGATGAGAAGGCTGGAGGCTCTCTGTCTGATTCACTGGAGTACTTATAATTTGCCCAGAAAATGACCTAACTGGCAATCCCCTGCTTCTAAGAGCAAGGCCAAGGGGTGTTAAATTCAACCATAAAAACTCCCACAAAGGTGATGGGAATGTTTCCCCCATTTTCCCCTTTTGTAGGCGGTGTAGGGCTTCTTGGAGGCTTCTGAGATTTGGAAATCTCCCAGAATTTAAATATTTCTATCAGATTCTGATTTGATGAGTTGAAGTGGCAACGTGTTCATTGCATGCATACTATTTACTTTTTGTCAGCATCTTACAGCTTACAAAAAACTCTGAATGCACCCCGAGGTAGAGGACTCATGACCACCAATAACAGTCCAATTTTCACATCTCTGTGGCCTTAGGGTTCCTGGAGCAACCCCTCGGGATAACAACCTCATGCACCTCCCCTTGAGGTATTCAAAGTTTGACAATATGCCTCCAAAAAAAACCACTCAGAAATGAAATCAAACCCAGCAAGCTCCTTCCCAAGCTTCAAAACAAGCCCCATAGCAGTACTTCCCTCGTTACAGGTTAATCGGGGCTGAGAAGCTGATAGTATTACTAACTTAGGAAACAAATCTCCCGAGCTTTATGCTGTGGAAGGGCCTTCAAAAGGGACGTTCAGTGCAACCTGAATTAAACTCCTGCTCCGAAGTGGCCTCGGCGGCAGATGGCTATAGAAGGAGCAGGGAAAGGACATGAGCTCTGGTGACTGCCTTCCAAAAAACAGTTGTTAATATTAAATCAATAAACACAAGATAAAAGAAAGCAAAAACCCAGGAAGAAATCAAAGCTCTCACTGATGTCCTCTGTTCTGCATTGTTTTACATAAATCCAAATAGGAAAAGTTAGAAATTAATCACAGAGAAGACTGAGTTGGACTTTTAACATAAAATTTACCCACTACATCAGGAATAATTACCAAACACTTATTTTGCAGGTTTTCCAGATCCCAGCACTAAGGGCAATGGCTTTGGGCTCCCATACAATTGCAGAATGAGGATTTCCAGTGAATTTTGCGATGGTAGCAATAACTGCTCGCTGTTCTGCCCCTAACTTACAGGAGATCTTAACACACGGAATTGGTGTTCAGTATTACAAAGTCCTTGGTTAGCATGCTGATGTAAACTAAACACCTTCTTTCTGTTATACATTTTAGTATTTACATTAGATTACGAACGGGCACATAGCGGCTGCCCTTCCAGTCTCCTCCCGCTCAGACTTTGTTTTAATGAAGACTATGCAGCTCTAAATCCAAGCAGAGCAAGAAGGAAGCTCAGTTTTTGCCTTTCCACTAAAATTCAGCAAAGAACATTTTTCTGTGAATTGTTATTACGGTTCAGACGTTGAAGCTACAGCTTTTGTAGCTCTACCTCTAGACCTGAATTAGAAAGTGCTCAGAGGAGCATCAGACAGTTATTCCAGTTTTGGCTGAGTAAGATTTTAGGTTTCTCTTTCAATTTGAATACTGTATGACTATTCAGGCTCTTGTGAAATGGCAGTCAATGTCATAAACAGCTCTGCTTCAGTGTATGAGCACTTGGAGAGAAAAGACGCGTACCCCTCAGTACATAAATCTTTCACGATCACTGCAGAGTGTTTACTCATTCAATCGTATCTACCCAGAAATACGGTGTAGCTTTCTTCAACCATCAGAAAACACAGAATCCTGTCACACATTTTTCTCCCAAGAATTCTGGTGTAATAACAAAGAGTAATGAAAAGACTCATAACACAGTACGGGTTCCAGGACACACAAAGTTCAGAGAAGAAAAGGTTACCTACCAGTTCAACTCGTCCGAAACCTCCGACTCCAAGGGTGTCAATGATGTTGAAATCAGACAGTTTCAGGTTGGCGAAGAAGGCAGCTTCGGCTTCATATCTGGATTTTTTGATGCGAAAAAATGGAAATTTCTTAGAGGTGCAAACATGAGTACTGCGCAATACTGTACCCGCATGGCATGAGTGTGGAACAGCGTTTACCTGCTTAATGTCCATCTTATCTCTTAGAGTTTGCTTTTATTCACGCTCATCGTTTCACTGGTCCCAGTTAGAGCATAACTCCAATTTGCACGGTTTGCAAAATGAGAGAAGCAAACGTACCTACTGCATGCCTACAATGCAAGTATCTGGTACTGTAATTCAGCTCCAGCTACCCAACGAACACTACATTTTGACATTTTCTATTGATCTTCTTGCGAAGAGAGGGCGGGCTTTTTTTTTTTTGAGTATTTTTGGAAGAAAAGGCTCTTGTACGAGTTTCTCTTATCCACAGGCCGGCAGTACTTTCTGTAAGTGTTTATTGAAAGTGGCAAGATCATTAAGGTCCCTGGAGAGAAATCACAGCCAGGTTTTATGAAATCAGATCCAATAAGCTGAGGGCTGGTGTGCAAATGCCTGAAATGAATGACTTCAGTCACATATTAATATTCCTACAAGGATATCTTCACTTCTTCTGCTTCTATAAACTCAACTTGGAGTAGAAATCCCAGCCCAGGAGGTCCCAAAATCCAGATGCTCTCTCTTTAGCTCATGTGCAACTGGCTCGCAACAGAAGTTCACGAAGTCCTTAACTAGGGAAGCATGCAAATGCAACACATGCAAGCCTGCCAAAATAAGCTTCCCATGACTATCCTCATGAATATGATTCCTCAAAAATAGCTCCTTGTCAAGGTTTGTGGTATTTTTAGAAGAGCTCGGAAGGGAAATGGATGATCAGGATCCACCCACTCCATAAAGTTTGACATTCAGCTGCCGGAGGAGTCCCCGGGCATGTTCAACCTTTGGCTTATCAGTGACACAGACTTGTATGGGAAAAGAGCATTGATGGTATCATGAAGAGAGGCATGGAAGGTGGAAAGGCGCTTGCAAACGCAGTGTTCGGTATTTATCTTTAGCATATTATCTTGCAATTAACAGATAGGTCATAATCCACTATTTCAGCCAAATGCTTCGTTTGAGCATGATAAATGCTAGAGCAAAGATAAAATATCATAGGGTTAGCCACGAGCTACCTGTCTTTTTAATGTATATTATCCATCATGTGTGTCTCTGATCTAATTCAGTAATGGGACGGCACTGATTTGCTGACTTACTCCCTTCCAAACAACTTCTTTATTCTATTTAAAACTGAAATGGCACTGGGGGAGAAAGTGGCAAAAAAACATTTGTGGTGAAAGAGAAAAATAAACAGAGGTGTCACAAAAGGTGAGAGATCACACAGAAAAGCCTGAAAAACTACGCAATAAAGCATAATTTTATCCTGGGGGGGGGGGGGGGTACTGTCATCAAACTAGATAAGCTCTGCTTTATTATTTATACTGTCACCAGATCTCCCCAGTGACCTTGCTCCTGTGACCACAGCAGCCTGACTGCATCCGATTTTGGAAAGTAATCAGCTCCGAGCCCGCTTTGAACTTGGGATAACCTTGTGTGCCACAACTGCTTATTGATCACTTCACTCTGATCATGAGGTGCGTGCATATTAAATCCGGAGCTGAAAGAAGCACCGCTAAGTGAAAGACACATTGGTACGTCCCCTTCTAAATCACAAAAGACACATCATTTAAGGGGTGACAGTGCAACGAGATTGGATCTAATTTTCATGATGGATGTATAGACAGCGTATGAGTTATCTTTTGCTTTCCTGACCAGTTAAATACCTCTAATGATTTATAATTGCTAGAAAGATAAAATCCCAGCTTGGAAAATTTCCATTCAACAGCAAAACAACTGACGCAAAACTGCTTGTCAAAAAAGCCCTGTGTTAAATTTGCCCAAGGCTTGGGATGCTAGCGGAAGGCATCCTTTGTGCTCAGGGAGGTAGGGAACCAGTCACCATGTCTTCTCCGCTGGGCAAGCCGTGAGGATTACTCAGTGCTGAGCAAGGAGAGGATGGGATGTGCAAAAGAGCAGCATGTCGGAAGGGCTAGGGTCTCCAAATACAGCAAGGAAGGAGGAAAATTATCCTGAGTAATGGCTGTACAAAAATGATGCATGGTACACATCATGTGACATGATAGGACAAAAGTAGGTAAAATGTGTCCCTGTACTGGCAGGGCAAGCCGGATGCCAGTTCCAGTCCCTGCAGGTTGCACCAGATCCCCTGGAAATGCCTAGGCAATGGCGCCTACAAAACAAATTGGATGCAGCTTTCTAGACATCCTGGAAACAAAAGAAATTCAAAAAATATATAGTGAAAAAAAAAAGTGTGAAATCAAGCATGCAAGCCCTTCACATGCTTACTAACGGCAGTCACAGCTGAATTCTGTTTTATCCCCAGCTACAAAGGTCAAAGTCTCCCTTCAAATCAAACTCCTACAGACTAACAAACAGGAGTTACACACTTCAGTCCTGGAAAGCTTAAGAGTAAATCTCTTCAGTCCCTTAAATAATAAGTTTCCAAGTTTGAATATTCTCAAGTCATCTACCAAGTGAGAAAGCAGAGCATATTCCTCATCCTAAAACTTAGGATATGTATTCAACTGTCATACTTCAACTTTGTTCACTTGAGCACATCACTTTCTAAACAAAAACTACCAGGGCTTTGTAGCATGTCCTCTATAAAAATCTGGGGAAAAATATAAGGCATATCTTAATTTTAACCTACAAAACAAAGAGGAGCCTTCTGAAACATTGGGAGAGCAGTGTAAAGAAATACAGAAATAGCCAAAAAATACTGGTGTGCCTATAGGAACATGCTTAGACCTGCTATGCTCAGATACGGCAGATATGGCATATTCCCTGGGAACGTAATAGAGATAGGATGAGTGGCAGAGAAGGTCTGACCACACCTGTGCAAGCTGATGGGGAAATAACACAGCATTTTGTAGGAAAACTATCTGTGTGTCAGGTCAGGGCATATTCACTCTGGGCACCACTTTGCAGATGCCGTGGTCTCTTCCCATCTGGTACTCAGAAGTCTAATGAGCAAGGCAGCTGGATGCTAAATAAGCAGTCACGTACAGGTAATCCAAAATTTGTCAAACAGAAAAAAAAATGGTTTTTTGATCTCTGGATGAGTTGGTGATCGAAAATGTTCATATTTTAAACTCCTACATTAACTACACAAAGAAAAACAGATGCAGAGAACTTGTCATGATCCGAACATGATCTGAATAGCGAGGAGTAACAAAATATCTGTGTTTCACATTTGCAAAGCGCCTGCTCTCCTTTAGTAAAAAGCATTTAAAAATTAAGGCTGTCATTTTCAGAAGAGCAAAGGTACCAACTCCCACCGCACTCTTAATGGGGCTTTTTTGTGTAATGTAAACAGCGTTTTGTAACCTACCCTACGGAACCAGCCTGACCGGGGCTCACAGTTCACTCCTGCAGTGAACAGGAGAGGTATCCTCCCCACTGGGAATTGCAGAAAACAGCAGAGAGGAGGAAACGATCACAGTGAGGTCACACGTGAGCATCATGCTGAGTCTACCAAGCTCTTCTGCAAGGTTTCCTGCAAATCCGAATGACAGAGATAACTACCGAAATCTCATTCAAACAACTGTTTGCAATGAGAACATGCATCCTCCTATGGAAGAGCTGGAGTGTGGGAATACTATTTCTCCCTCTCCAAATAATATGAATACTCTTAAGGAGTCACTAATTAAAAGGACTTGATGTTGGCTCATCTTCAGCGTGGGCAGCTGTTACGTGTGAGAAAGCAGAGTTCTCAGGGAGATCATGAGTAAATGCCATTGTCCACATGTCCTTTACTTTGAAAAAGCAGCACTGATGGCACCGCTGAAGCTTTTGGGCAATGCCTGTTATGCCGAGCAGGAGAGGAAAACATGTGGCTTTCTGCACTGCTGGAAATCTCCAATCATTTAAATAAGCAATTGCTTCACAGGACAATGATTACTCTGAAACACATTTCAAGCTTTTCTTCCCCAAACTATAAATGCAAAAAAAAAAAATCAGAAGCATCATAACTAGATGGCAAAAAAAGAATAGAAAATGATGGGAGCAAAGGTTTGTAATTACCCAACTGCTCAGCTTTACTAAACCAGCTCATGATTCCTATCGCATGAACTGAATGTGTTGGGAAACATTAGACATCTGTTACCAAACAGTCATCCTGATATAAAACTTGGCTTCTCTCCACCTGTGTGCTGCCAACTAGATGTAAATTGTAACCAAATGGGAACCAACCACCAGCTCCTCCATAAGCAAACGTAGTAATTTTGGTTGGATAAAAATCAGGATTTTGGAGTCTTCCTCACTGAGAAACACTTGTTCATTTACCAGCTATTTTGTTGGCCTTACAGTCAGTTTTGTTGGTCCAGTTACTATAGCACCCATCATACAGGCAATGCTCTTTTGCAATCAGAAACACAGAATCTCTGCAAAGACCTGAATAACCTGAGTTGCAATGGTTGGATAGCAATGATCAGCTCCAGCCTGCAAGAAAGCACATGTGCAATGAGCCTGAGAGCCACAAGTGGGGTGGGGAAAAAAGTCTCACAGAAGCAAGCCGTACTTGGGTGTCTGCTAAATTAGAGTTTTATCTCAGTGTATCTCCACATGACTCTTACAATATGGTTAATTCCTTTCTAGCGTTCTGCTTCAACTGATGCTGCACTTTAAAAAACGAGTCTGTAATATGTGAAAGACGAAACTGCCTCAAATCCTCATTGCTGTCGCTGTTTTTTTTTTTCTGTACCCCTGAACATACATGTTTTAGTGCTGGCAAAACAACCAACCTGGGACTACCTGTGGCTTCCAGCTGCTGTTTGGCTGACCGCTATCCTGAAGTCACGGAAAAAAATCTGGAGAGATTAATGCTCTTAAGAGGGACGCAATTCCAAACATGAATGAAGAGTGGCAGAAGATATGGATCGGATTCACGTAACGAGGAGGCGTCGTGTCTGAAAGCGATGCGAGGGGCAGTAGATGTGGCAAATGGTCCTACAGCTCCCAAGCCCTCCCTGGCCAGCCCTTCGCCTGCCTGCTATGATTGTACCAAAAAGCAGGTATTTCAGAGTGATTTGGGAGAACAGGAGGTCTATGAATGGTCATATGGGTGAAAGAGCAATAAAAAGCACCTCATGCACTTCCATGAGATCCTTACCTTCAGCTATGCCCTGTTTGTGTGGGGCTCAGAGGATTAACCACAGACAGAAGCATGGCACAGCGACACTGTATTTTACACAATCAG